>BQNB010034794.1:0-51350 GCA_026074375.1 Tanacetum coccineum
TTGGCCAGCCCATGGGCTATGATGGGCTTCCCATGGGCCTTGCGCTGGATTAGATTCTATTCTTCACTTAATATTATCTACGAGCTAAGACCTATTACAACTTGGAAGTGACCGACACTTTTTGTGTTTCCAACATTGTACCATTGTCTTGGTGCTTTCTTCAACCCGTACAAACTTTTCTGAAGTCTACAAACGTAGCCTTCCTACCCCTTAACCTGAAATCCTTCTGGTTGCTCCATGTAGATTTCTTTATCCAGATTACCATGAAGAAAAGCTGTCTTGACATCCATTTGCTCCACCTCCAGATCGAGGCTAGCCGCCAAACCAAGAACAACTCGAATTGATCCCATCTTCACAACCGGATAGAAAATCTCATCAAAATCAATACCTTTCTTCTAACTGAAACCTTTAACCACCAATCTGGCCTTGTACCTCGGTCTAGGAGTATACTTTTCAGTCTTCAATTTGTAAAGCCATTTGTTTTTCAAAGCTCTCTTGCCCTTAGGCAACTTCGTCAACTCAAAGGTATTGTTCTCATACAAGGATTTCATCTCATCTTGCATGGCATCAAACTATTCTTTCTTGTGTTCATCTTCCATAGCTTCTGCATAACACTCGGGCTCTCCCCCATCAGTGAGTAAAACATACTCATTTGCAGAATAGCGTGTGGAAGGATGATGATCTCTAGTGGACCGCCTAAGTGGAACAAATGGTGGCATAGGCACTGGCAACTCAGGATGAACGTCTTCATCTAGGTTTGGTTGCTCTTGAGCATCAACATCATCAGCACCATGTTCTTCATCATTTTGTTCTTCATCATTCTGAATATCATCTCCAAACTGTGCATCAAAATGTTTTGGAGGAACCGGATCTAAGTCAATAGGATCATCATTATGTTGAGGAATTGTCTCCTTCTCAGTCTTCTCAACATCTTTCAAAGTTTGATCTTCGTCAAACTCTACATCTCGGCTGCGAACAAGTTTCTTTTGTACTGGGTCATACAACCTGTACCCAAGTTCATCTTGACCATACCCGAGGAACACACATGGCTTATTCTTCACATCAAGCTTTGATCTTTCATCTTTGGGAATATGCACAGATGCCTTACATCCAAAGACTCGTAAATGATGGTATGAAACATCTTTGCCGCTCCAAACCCTGTCAGGAACATCAAAACGCAAAGGAACACAAGGGGTTAAATTAATAACATGTACCGCCGTATTCAAAGCCTCACCCCAAAAAGAAGCAGGCAACCCTGCATGTGAAAGCAAACATCTGACTCTCTCAACCAAGGTTCTATTCATCCGCTCTGCCAAGCCATTCAATTGCGGTGTCTTCGGTGGAGTCTTTTGATGCTGAATTCCATGCTCTCTACAATACGCGTCAAAGGGGCCAATGTATTCACCTCCATTATCACTTCGAATACATTTAAGTTTCTTCCCTGTCTGCCTCTCAACTAAAGCATGAAACTGCTTAAACACATCCAATACTTGATCTTTAGTCTTCAAGGTGTATACCCAAACCTTCCTTGAATGATCATCGATGAAAGTGACAAAATACGAACACCCACCAAGTGTCTTAGTCTTCATGGGACCACAAACATCGGAATGTACCAGATCAAGTATGTTCTCCGTCCTAAAAGAAGGACGACTCTTAAAAGCACGTCTAGTCTGCTTTCCTGCCAAACAGTGAGAGCACTTCTTCAGGTTAATATCATGCACACCGGATAACACATTCTTCTTAGAAAGAATAGACATCCCTTTTTCACTCATGTGACCAAGTCTCTTATGCCATAACTCGGTCATATCATCATTGTCTATAGCATTGACAATGCTCTTGGAGATCTTCGGATGTGTCATGTATAACTTGGATTCCCTTTTCCCTCTTGCAACAATCAATGATCCGAGAGTCACTTTCCACAAGCCATTACCAGAACTGTTGTGGTAACCATCTTCATCAAGAAGACCTGTTGAGATAATATTGAGTCTCATATCCGGGACATGTTTCACATTATGCAAAACCAATTCCATCCCTGTGTCAAACTTCAAACAAATATCTCCAATACCAGCAATCCTAGATAGCCCAGTATTACCCATCCTAACAACACCGAAATCACCTGGTGTGTAAGATGAAAAATATTCTTTTCGTGTTGCAACATGACACGTAGCACCACTATCAAGAATCCAACTCGAATCATCATGAGCAAGGTTAACCATATCATAATCTGAACAAACAAAGAACTCATCTGTGGTGGTATTTACTTCAGTACTGTCATCACCATCATCATCTTTCTTGTGCTTGTTCTTCTGATTATTGTAGTTTTTCTTCTTGTTCTCCTTTTTCAACTGTCTGCAGAACTTCATTGTGTGTCCTTTCTTGTGGCAGTGATAACATTCAACATCAGCAAATTTTCCTTTGCTAGAACTGCTACGATGATTACCTCTGTTACTCGGGCCTCTACTTTTACTTCTCTCCTGCCTTTCTGTGACCAGGACATCTGAATGTGAAGAGGAACCTTGTGACTTTCTTCTCATCTCTTCATTCAAAATACCACCTTTAGCCAATTACATGGTGATAACACCATCTGGTGCAGAGTTGGACAAGGATGTCCTAAAAGTTTCCCAAGTATCCGGTAAAGTACCAAGAAGCCACAAGCCTTGAATCTCATCTTCAAACTTGATACACATGCCTGCAAGTTGATTTATAATACCCTGTCTATGCAAAATAATCCATTCTGCATCTGTTTTGTTCTCAGGTTTCTCAGTACTAAAAACAGGCAAGTAGTAGTCTTTCACATAAAGGAGATCTTCCATCTTCCCTTACCAAACATGATAATTAGAACCATTCAAATTAACCATCCTACTTGTATTAGCTTCCATCGTTCAAACAGGTAAGTCCCCAACCAAGAGCCTACAGCTCTGATACTAATTTGACGAGGGGTTTATTAAAGTGTAAATGGGCTCACAACTGGTATAAACACAATGCGGAAGCAGAAAACACATTCGTTTGACAGCACTTTTTGGCTCAGAAACCCTCGTGTGATGAAATACCTATGAGGAATGTAAACAATATTTAACTTAGGGGCAAACTAAAAACAGCAACTTAACCAGCCCACCATAACTATATCAGATAATCAACCCAATTCAGCATGGTATTTAAAAAGATAAAGCAGAACACACACCAAGAACACAAGCTTTTCAGCGGTGGAAAACCCATTAGTGGGGTAAAAACCAACAGGGACACCGGAGTGCCGCTTATTAACCACTATCAAGCAAGAGATGTGTACACATAGTCTTCCTCTAGATATACACTAGAGGCATACAACAATGCATCATTCAATCTTGAATCGATATGCAAGATAATGTGGCAACAAACAACTAGAACTAAAAAGGCAGATATCACCAAAACAACTTGCAATCTGACTGGGAGGTAATGAAACTGAGAAATAACTTTCCAGGGACTTCAAATGCGTAGATCCCATATGTCTCAGAAACCTAGCTTTATATGCAAGGAAGATTCAGGTCCAAAAATCGTGACAATCCGAGTTTTATGCAAACTGTCTGGGTGCATTGACGAAACACTGTCTGCTGGGTTTGGGTTGATAAGAACTCGAAAAATTGTCTCTTCCTTTTTTTCTTTTCTTTTCTTTTCATCCTACTTGTTTTTCCACATCTTTATATTGAGCATGAAGGATTGCCCTAATTAAGGTACTAAATGGAAGCCCAAGATTGGGTAGCCCAATGTGTTGGGGTCTTAATCACCTCAGGACTAACAATAAAAATACCCAACAATGGCTCTCATCTAATTTGGTTTTTTCGGGATTTTGTAGACAAATAGATTGTTCTAAGAATACACCATTGGTAATAACATGCGCGCAAATATCTGATCTTTTTTATTTAACTATGTCTCGGAATGGCTTATATTTTTCCAATACATAAAACTATCGCTTTACAAAAGAGTGAGGTTGTCTTTGCAGTTAGATTGCCCCTTCTTGATTTTTTGTCGGAAATCCCATAGATCGATCCAAGCTTTAAAAAGGCATGTATTATTTTAAAAAATATTGAAGTTGTGACTTGCTACATGATACCATTGTGCAAACTAGATAAGGGGAGTTGTATAGTTTACGAACCGTTTGTGTTTTACGTTTTTAAAAGTTTGCTTTTAAAAATAGTATAGTATCCGGGTTTATATGTTCGCTAATTCAAATTACAATATGAACAGAATCAAATATACGATCTAAAGTCACAATCTAAAGTAAACAACAATAATAAAGTAAAGAGATAAAGAAAGAAACAACCAAACCAAGACACCAAGATTTTATAGTGGTTCGGCTACGAAGCACCTCTTCGTCCTACTCCACTCCCCGAGTATCCGACTCGAGATTTCACTATGTCAACAAGCTCTCTTTAGGCGGAGAAAACCGTTTACACGTCGCTTACGTTATTTTCCGACACTAAGCTAAATGTCGAGTCTTAATCTTAGCTAGAACCAATCTACCACTTCACAAGATATACACACTCACAAGATCTACACTATCGGATTTACACAATATCCTAATCACACAAATACACAAGATAAATACAATAGAGTTTTGGTACTTAGAAGAAGGGAGGAGAGATCACTAATTAACATTTCGTTTCTTGTCGAATACGAGTGTTCTTATCTTACACTTGAATGAGATGGAAGAGATGAGAAGAAGAGATTAGATCACTTGAAACAAGATCTAAGTATGTTATTGATCAAGAGTTTTAGTGAGAGAAAGAAGGTTTAGAGAGAGAAAGAAAAGACTGAAAAATTTCGTGCAAAAAGGAATATTTTTCTGCTGAGAATGGAGCAGTATTTATAGACAGGAAATCCCAACGGTCATCTGGTGGCGGTCTCGGCGGTCCCTTATATATAAAGGGGCCGTCAGGCCTATAAGAGGGTCGCCACTAGACTCCGCTTCTTTTTGTTTTTTTGTGGTGAAGGTTGTATATGTTATGGAACCTTCCATTTTGGAAG
Organism: Tanacetum coccineum; assembly: GCA_026074375.1. Taxonomy (NCBI): domain Eukaryota; kingdom Viridiplantae; phylum Streptophyta; class Magnoliopsida; order Asterales; family Asteraceae; genus Tanacetum; species Tanacetum coccineum. Next base: position 5,002 of record BQNB010034794.1, read on the forward strand.
GAAAATTTGAATTTCAAATTTTAAGTTTTTAATAAAACTTTTCTTTTAATTAGAAAATATTTTATAAATGTATTTTTGAGAAAATACTTTTATAGAATTAAAAGTGAGGATTAAGAGAAAATTAATTTCTTGATTACTAATCATGCTTAATTATTTTGTTTGTCCATACCTTAAGTGATCACTAATCTTAGAAATGGAATTTTGCATTTAATAATTTTTGAACGTTTATTTTTATTGTAAACGTTTTTACATTTTGTTATTATCAAAACGTTGAGAGGTCGAAAAATATAAATAACTTTTTTAGACATTATTTGTATTAACAGACTATGTATTGAGACCAATTTAGTTGGAACATAAGTGCGTATAGAAACTATGAAATTCAATATTTTTTATTTTAGATATAAGTATCCTAAGTATAATAGATCTATTTGTATTTAGATGTACATGTGTCGAAATTCACACCATCGTATGACATGCAAAATTTCAATGTGATATTCACAAGAATGGTTAGTTTCTATGAAACACAAGTTATACGATTTTGAAAAGTCGATCACCCCCTATAAGTTATCGTGCTACTTATATTTGTTAGTATCTACAATAGTAAATGTTTAGTAATATCGTTTGTTGAATGCACTACTGTCTTGACGTGCAACCTGCAGCCATTCGGAATGATTTAGAGCATTTTAGGGGCTGTTTAGACCATACATTTTAAGGGTTGTTTAGACTGAATATATTTGGTTCGATTTAGGTTATATCTCTAACATGTCAGAAGACTAAGTTTTTTGGGGCAAAGTTAAAAATGAAAAGTTAAAGAGGCGTCTGAAGCGGACAATAGTGGGATCATCGTGAATACATTCAACCGGTAAAATTATATCATATTTGATATTTGGTTAAGATGTTCGTAATACATTAACCGTTAGTTAATTTATTCCTTAGATTGCAAAAACAAACAATATAACCACCTTCATTCTTGAAAACTTTATTACAAAAAACATTTACATAAACAAAATGGTTTAAAAAGTGTTTTTATAATAAAGAATCTTTAAAAAAAAATAAAGCCAAAAATGAAAATGAAAATAATAATCACAAGTCATACCCGCCCACCGGACGGGTTTTGCAACTAGTATATATACATATATATATATATATATATATATATATATATATATATGTATATATATATATATATATATACATATACATATATATATATATATATATATATATATATATATGTACATATATATATATATATTCACAAATATTTTTATATTTTATGCCGCTTTAAGTCACGCCTTAAAAAACATTGTGGTTCCGCCATAACTCCTAAGACGTAAAGCTTAATCATGTCACTACATCACGCCTCATGCTATTTATAACCTTTATTTTAAGTTTAAAATACACAAGAAGCCAATGGGAACTTAAAAGACGAAATTATATAAGGAAAATAAAAATAGCATCATATGCATCTGACTAGCCGACTAAGGATGGCAACGGGTTGGGTTCGAGGCCAGCTTAGTACACATGTACCCATACCCATTTATAATATTCATATCCGTACCCGCCCCATTACTCGCTGGGTACCCGGTTAATATTATTCATCAGTCTTTCGGGTTTCCCCGCAGGTATCGAATATCTCCAATTGAATATTCTATTGACAAATTTGAGGCTATCAAGGCTAAGTCACCCTAAACTCACCGACAAAATAAAGCAAAACAACCTCATATATTTAATTCTTTTAAAAGTTAAAGAAAATGAATATCGTATTAAACGAGTTAACGCTTTCGAATAATTTATGTACAATATTCAAATGTTTATGATAACAGAGATACTTATATAAAAAAGATAATGAAAGAAATTATAATATATAATAAAGCGAGTACGGATTCGGGTAAACGAATTTGGATACGGATACAGGTAACCGGAGCGGGTATTATCAAAACCCGTCGTCACAGACCCCGTACCCGACTAATTTTTTTTAACAATGCCCAAACCCGTCAACTCGAACCCGACCCAATCAGTTCAAATTTCGATTTTCCACATCAGTTTCGGGGTGCTTTTGCCATCCCCTACATCAAACTTAACAATTGAAGTCTGAATAGCCATTTACACATAAAAGTTGCGTATATGTAAACATTAAGTACACTTTATACATTTTCATATCGTGTGTATATGTATATAAAACTAAGAGTTAATTGCATAAATCGTCTCTGTGGTTTGTCGGATTTAATGAAAATGGTCCGCTCCTTATGGTTTTGACCCGTATCGGGTTTGGTCCATTGACCACTAATTCAGTTAGTTTGACCATTAATTGTTGGTTTAGATGTTGGAAATGACATAAATACCCTCGTAAGTGTTTCGTAAATGGTCTGTGTGGTTTGTAGCGTGATTTTTTATTTATTTTTTGTTTTTTAATTTTTTTTATTTGGGATTGAGCCGTAAAATAGTACCGAACTTTTTTAAATTTATCGATTTGGTACGTGTACTCTTTAAAAGCTGTATAATAGCAACGAACTTTCAATAAGTGTGTCGATATGCACATTTTGATGACGTGTCACGTTATAAATAGTGCTACGTGTCAGCCTTTCATGTATGACACGTCATCAAAATATGCATATCGACACACTTATTAAAAGTTCGTTGCTATTGTATAGCTTTTAAAGAGTACACGTACCAAATCGATAAATTTGAAAAAGTTCGGTGTTATTTTACGTCTTAATCCCTTTTTATAATTTTATTTCTTTTTTAATTTTTAACTTTTTTATACGTTCCTTTTATGTTCATATACCGTTTTACTACGTTTGGTACGTTTTCATCCGTTTTTATAAGTTTTATCCATTTTTGAACGTTTTTATATGTTTCATCCGTTTTTGTACGTTTTTTACGTTTTTCCAAGTTTTGTCCGTTTTCATCCGTTTTTATCAGTTTTCATACGTTTTTTACGTTCAGTACGTTTTTATATGTTTTTGAACGTCTTCGTACGTTTTTATACATTTTATACGTTTTCGTCTGTTGTATACGTTTTTGTACGTTTTCATCCGTTTTTATTAGTTTTCATAAGTATTTTTACGTTTCGTAAGTTTTTATACGTATTTGATCGTTTTCGTACGTTTTTATACGTTTTTTAACGTACAAAAAACTTTAGAAAACCGTTAAAAAACGTAAGAAAAAATACAAAAACGTAAAAATACGTATGAAAACTAATAAAAACGGATGAAAACGTATGAACATAAAAATACTTAAGAAAACTGATAAAACGGATGAAAGCGTACGAAAACGTATAAAAATATATAAAACGGATGTAAATGTATAAAGCGTTAACAAAACGTATAAAAACGTACGAAAGCATTCAAAAACGTTCAAAAAAATATAAGAACGTGCCAAACGTAAAAAATGTACGAAAACAGATAAAACGGATGAAAACGAACAAAAACGTACAAAAAGCTGTAAAAACGTAAAAAATCCATATGCAAACGTACAAAAACGGACGAAAACATTCAAAAACGCAGAAAACTAATAAGAACTGAAGAAAACGTACAAAAACGTAAAAAGCGGTATAAAACATAAAATGAAAGTATAAAAAGGTTAGAAATTAAAAAAAAAATCGCGCTACAACCACCAGGGACATTTAGGAAAACACATAACGTGGTTATTTATGTTTTTTTCAGATCCTAAACAGCATTTAACGGTAAAACTAACGAATTAATGTTCAAGGGGACAAAACAGTTACGGGTCAAAAACCATAGGAGAGATCCGGGAAAAGAAGTTTATGGACCACTTTTAGTTTAACTCAGAAAATCACAAAGATGATTTAAGCAATTAACTCTAACACTCTGTTCTCAAGTTTAATTTTGAGGGGAAAAGAAATTAAACTTAAGCAAATTTGTGTTCTTGAGTTTTTTTAAGGAAGGAAAATGAAAGGCAATTGTTGGCTAAAACTTTCCTCCCCATAAATGGGAGTGGTTATGGAAGGAAAAGTAAATATTTTGCATGTCAAGACATATTTGTCTTTGCTTTTTAACTTGAAACTCTCAAACATCGGCTTATTGTAATTGATATCATCTTTTTTCCTGTCTTTTCTTCAAACTCAACGGAAACACAATAATTTTTATTAACTACTTAAAATTTTCTTTCCTTTACCTTTCTTTTCTTTTCTTTTACTTTCTTTTTGTGGTTTAAAACTCGAGAACGCAGCGTAAAACTAATTAAAATGTGACAGTTTATAATATAGACGGTACAACTCGCACACCTGTTGAGCCACTTCTGAGTTTTAAGTATCAAGCTTTATGATCGGTTTCTCTTAAATATCTAAGTTTTTTTGACTTAACTAGTTAGTTATATAACTGTTAGCCTCAATTTATTGAGTCGAACAAGGAAGCTCGGTCACTCAACGATGGAGCTTCGGTCTTTAATTAGTTAACGTTGTAATAAAATATTATCGGGAATCGGGCTCGATAGTTAATCTAATATTGTATATGTTTCGGGTTTTATCTACAAGCAAAAAAAAAAAAAAAAAAAAAAAAATCCGAGCCTGGGTCCTATTTTAATATCCACACGCGTGTAAGGGATATATAATATATAGATTTTTCATAGAAAATATTAAGTAATCACAAAAATTTCAATCTATAAAAATAATCTTTCTCTTTTCTCTCATCTCTCTCTCCTCTCTCTCTCTCTAAACTAACATCTCTTTTCTTATTTCTAGTTCTTGATTCGTGTCATGAATCATGTTATGAAGTGTTAATCGGGTTCCTACAATTGGTATCAGTCGCCTCTGGTGGGTTTAGTGATTTGTTTGTGGTAATTTTTTTTAAGCTTATTATTCGGTAATTTTTTTTTTGTTTTATTTCGTCATATTTTTTTTCGTTTATCAAAAATCATTGTTTCACTATGTTGATTTTGGGTTGTTAAAAAGTAAAAAGTTGGGCCAACACGTGTTTTTTTGCATCATAAAAGTTTTCAACTGTTTATAAGGGTGCGTTTTTTAATTTTTGCATAAAAAAAAAACAACATTAACTGTTTTTTTCCTTTGCTATTAATAAAACAAAGTGTTTGTATTTTAAGGAAACATTATAGAACCGAACGAGTGTAAACGTTCGAACCGAACGAGTGGAAAACTCTTGAGCCGAACGAGTGGAAAACTTGTAAAACCGAACGAGTGTAATCCTTTGTACAACCGAACGAGTCATTTCATCATCAACCGAACGAGTGAAAAAATCTCAAGGACCGAACGAGTTTTTTTTCTAGTGGGAGCCGAACTAGTTGCTTAGTCAAAGAACCGAACGAGTGAGATTCTTCATTCACCGAACGAGTGAAAAATCTCAAGGACCGAACGAGTCATTTTTTTAGTTGAGCCGATCGAGTGGTACATCAAGAACCGAACGAGTCCAACTTTTTCAAACCACCGAACGAGTAACGTTTGAAAGATCACCGAACGAGTTCAATAACAAGGGATCGAACGAGTTTTTTTTGTGTTGTCTCAACCGAACGAGTGCATTCTCTTGGAGCCGAACGAGTGAAAGCTAGTAGGAACCGAACGTGAACAAAAACTTAAACGTTTTAACAAAATTTCGGTTTTCGGTTTCGAGTATCGGTTGACTACACGACTTATAACTTAGACCGTTGTGACCGTGTCGTCGTTTCGATCATCGTGGTATATTCGGATTTCACCGACGATAACCGAACAAGTTTAAATGACCAAATAGACAATCGTGTTCTTATATCTTTTTTTTAAAACGAAGGTGATAAAGAAAAAAATGGAGGGAATTTTCTATTAAATACCAAGAATTTGAAAATGACACATGCAGCCCCTGGACTTTAATTCAAATTCACCATCCTCCTTTGTTTGTTTTTTTTAACCTCTTTGTTAAAACAACCTTACACCGTTTGTCCTTAATAGTTATAATTGTTATAATTCAGCCCGTTAGTCCTCCAAAGTGAATCGTTTGTGCACCGTTTGTCATTATTTTGAGTTTTAATCAACCGTTAATCATTACAAGCTCAAAATTCGTGCACCGTTCATCGTTTCAGCTCACAAATCGTTTACAAAAGTTCAAGTTATTCAACAACAACAACGATTTCACCAACAATAATTCTATTTTTACGGTTTTCTTGATTTAGTAAAATCCCGCGAAATACTCTTGTATTTTATCGGTTTAGTCAAGACTTGTAAAATCCCGTAAAATAGTTTTCCACAACAATAACAATCACTTTACCTACTTAAGATCCAACAAATCTTTTACACTTCATAATTCACGATAAAATGGAAAAGAAAGATACCTTATCTTCGTGTTCAGATTCGGAAAAACAACAAATGCAACTAATTCAAGACAAATCAAAAGAAAGTTGCATGGTATCTTTTCAACAACTTCATTCACACCTCAAGTGTCTTTCAAACAACGACTTAAAAGGAAGTCGAACCGAGGAGGGATTCAAACGCGCATTTGCAACACTCTTTGGTCAAGATCTAGAGACTTTCACGGGCACAATGTTCCTGTACATGGATCAACTACAAAAGCAACTTGACAACGAAGAATTTCAAGAGATTGGATCCATGTCTGCTTTTAAAGTACTCCAGACACAGTTTCAGATGTTCATCAAGTCACGGTTTTATTTGGATGATGAATATGTTGACATGACACGCAACAAATTCCTACAATACACTCGACTCGATATTCCAGAATTCCGTGACACACTGATCCAACACATGGAATCTGTTAAGAAGTCGATTGGTGAAAGAGCACAACATAAAATGGAGTATGAAAGCAGGGTGAATGAAAGACAAATCCAGACAACAGAGGAAAAGACTGATACGAGTAATGCATTGGATGCATTGGATGCTAGTCCAGTTATCATTGAAAGCAATGGGACAGAATCAAAAGAGCAGGATACAAGCAGCAGATCAGGGAATGATGCACATGTTGATGATGCAGATATGAGACCCATAAATAATGAAGAGCCAATGGCTGAGGTACAAACGACTGCTAAAATCAATATCTTTGCTACAGGACAACAGCATACTGAGCAACCTGAATTCAATAATGAAGGAAAGGTTGACCAGAATGCTGAATAATATCATGACATACGTCCTTTGCCTGCTAAATTAACTGATGACAAGACAATTAAACTCTCAGATCAATCACTCGAGTCTGAAAAAATTCTTGAAAAATTGTGTTCAACTTTTTGAAAAACCAGATGTTAGAGGATTTCTCTTCTAACTGTAAGGGTAAGCGTACTGAAACGTACACTATCCTTTTTCTTGAGCTAAAAACATTGAATGTCTTGTAAGAACAGCTCAAGACCGAGAAACGTTAATTTTCTCGTTGTGAGGATAAGTTATAAACCTTCCTTTATTTAAAGTCCGGGTTATGTACTGACATTTGCACATAAGCCATCTAGAAAATTAGAAATGACATGTTTATAAACTATTTGAAAACTCTCGCTCGAACTTCATTTACACACCCATGTCAATGTTAATCGACATTTCTAAGCACGTAAATGTTATCGATTCCAAGAGACATGTCGAGAAGAATCTTTTTGGAAATTTTCTGATTTTGTATTTATTTACCTGTTGTCCTCAGCATTGCTATATGATGGTGGAATAGTAATTCCAACTCTTGTCGTGATGTAGCTGTCTTGACTGCTAGAGGAACAACTTTTGGAACCAGCTTTGAACTTGACGGTTCATTGCTGTGGTCGTGAATTCTGAGTTCTGAACGGTTATGATCAGAAGTCATTTGATGAAGAACGAGGCTTGAACTGCGTTGTTCAAACGTCATTGCCATGAAGACCGAGGCTTGATCTGCTGTGATCAAACGTCTTTTGAACATTGAGGAACGGGGCCTGAAGTGTTATTTTCAGCAGACGCCATTTGTCGTTGTGGTGCGAGGTCTGAACTGTTGTGATCAGACATCATTTGAACATTGAGGAACGGGGCCTGAAGTGTTATTTTCAGCAGACACCATTTGTCGATCATCAGATCAAAATTCCTTGAAGCCCTGTTTTCTGAGATATCTGTCTTTTCCGCAACCAAACTCTGAGTCCTTCCTCTGTAGGATTGAACGATGTACCTGTACTTAAGAGAGTACCTGCACTGACATTAAGAGCTTGTTTGCTTTCACATTGGTTAGGGATATCTGCATTTGAACCATTTGGGGGTTCACTTTCAACCTTTGTTGTGCTAGAGGCGAATGTCTTTCCTGTTGGAACCCATCTAAGACAAACAGTCTTGAGAATTCTACCCGTTGGTTGCCACCTAAGACAAGATCTAGGACTTGTTGTTTTCTCATGCACAGTGGTAGTCTTTTTGATTGAAAACCTATGTCCTTTTGGGATCTGTCTTTTTGGTTTCGTTGCAACCCTTATTTGCTCTACGGGTTTGTTTCTGTTTGTTGTCTTATTAGATGGAACCTTAGCACGCGAGTTGACTTCTTTCAGGAATTTTGTAACACAAGAATCATGATTTGCATTAAAGACACATTTTTGACATGTCGAGCAAACAAAATGTTTGGAGTCAGAAAAATTTCTAGAGTTCCTAGAGTGTTCTTGTGTCTTTTTCTTAGCCTCCTCCAGGTAGTGATTATGAACTATGTCATTTGAGCTATACCTAGATGAGCTAGTTGCAATCATGTAATGAGGTTTTGCAGGGGCAGATTCTCTTCTCTTAGGCAGATAATGTGTAGTGACTGGTTTTGACAAATCGTTACTCACATCAACTTGGGAGGCAAACCGTTCTTTTGAAATTTTAGGTCGTTCAGATTTAAACGCAGTCGGTTGTCTAACAACGAACTGGTTTCTATGTGGTTGTAAAACTGGTTTCCCCAAGATTGATGGTTTTGCAAACTTAGTATTCACACTATTTCCTGTTAGTTTCCTTAACTCATTTTTTAATGCTGCAATTGCAAACCCCTTTTTCTGAATCTGAGCTAGTACATCAACATTTTCATTAGACTTTTTGTTCAGTTGTGCCATTAAAGAGTCATTCTGGTCTTTGGTCTGAACTCGTGTCCTTTTGATAGAATCAAAAAGATCTTTGTAAGTCTGTTTCAAGTGCTCTTTTTCTTTATGTAACTGCTCATTCTCTGCGAGTAATTTAGCCACACTATGTTCCAATTCGATGTTTATTGTTTCAATTACATCGATGTCATTTTTAACCTTGGCTTCATTACCTTTCTCTTTCAAAAATTGACTCTGTTGCCCTGATTTTAAAACATTGTTTTCCATTTGTAGTTCAAGATTGATACAATGTGCTTCGAGTTTTCCAAAATCTTTTTGAAACTGGGCAACAGTCTTTTTGAGACAAACATTTTCAGACTCGAGTGATTGATCTGAGAGTTCAATTGTCTTGTCATCAGTTAATTTAGCAGGCAAAGGACGTATGTCATGACATTGTTCAGCATTCTGGTCAACCTTTCCTTCATTATTGAATTCAGGTTGCTCAGTATGCTGTTGTCCTGTAGCAGATACATTATCATCAGCAGTCATTTGTACCTCAGCCATTGGCTCTTCATTATATATGGGTCTGATATCTGCATCATCAACATGTGCATCATTCCCTGATCTGCTGCTTGTATCCTGCTTTTGTGATTCTGTCCCATTGCTTTCAATGATAACTGAACTAGCATCCAATGCATCCAATGCATTACTCGTATCAGTCTTTTCCTCTGTTGTCTGGATTTGTCTTTCATTCACCCTGCTTTCATACTCCATTTTATGTTGTGCTCTTTCACCAATCGACTTCTTAACAGATTCCATGTGTTGGATCAGTGTGTCACGGAATTCTGGAATATCGAGTCGAGTGTATTGTAGGAATTTGTTGCGTGTCATGTCAACATATTCATCATCCAAATAAAACCGTGACTTGATGAACATCTGAAACTGTGTCTCGAGTACTTTAAAAGAAGCAATGGATCCAATCTCTTGAAATTCTTCTTTGTCAAGTTGCTTTTGTAGTTGATCCATGTACAGGAACATTGTGCCCGTGAAAGTCTCTAGATCTTGACCAAAGAGTGTTGCAAATGCGCGTTTGAATCCCTCCTCGGTTCGACTTCCTTTTAAGTCGTTGTTTAAAAGACACTTGAGGTGTGAATGAAGTCGTTGAAAAGATACCATGCAACTTTCTTTAGTTTTGTCTTGAATTAGTTGCATTTGTTGTATTTCTGAATCTGAACACGAAGATAAGGTATCTTTCTTTTCCATTTTATCGTGAATTATGAAGTGTAAAAGATTTGTTGGATCTTAAGTGGATATTGTGATTGAAGTTGTGGTTTTGTAAGCAATTCACGTTCACGGGATTTTACACGTCTATGATTAAAACCGATAAATGAATTAACGGGATTTTACAGAATCAATAGAAAACCGTGAATGATTGGTTGCGGAATCAGCGGCGAAAAATTCCAAAAAAAACTGAAAAGTGTCAATTTCTCATAGAAAACAAGCTTTTTGGGCCTCGAAAAATCCTTAACCTGCCAAAGGGTGGTTACAGCGTGATCCGTCTCGTTTTTCTCTTCGTTTTGAGAGCTCACGGGCCTGAAACGGAGTTACGGATCAAAAGTTATGGCCGTTTTACTGAAACCCTTTTCGTCACACAAAATTTTAAAAAAAATTTCGTTCGGTCCAAAAAAAATTTGCTCGTTCGATCAAAAGTTCCGCTCGTTCGATCACGCTCGTTCGATCACGCTCGTTCGATTACGCTCGTTCGATCACGCTCGTTCGGTAGCTCGTTCGATCACTCTTGTTCGATCGCTCGTTCGATCGTCTAGTTCGGTCCGCTCGTTCGATCGTCTAGTTCGGTCCGCTCGTTCGATCGTCTAGTTCGGTCCGCTCGTTCGATCGTCTAGTTCGGTCCGCTCGTTCGATCGTCTAGTTCGGTCCGCTCGTTCGATCGTCTAGTTCGGTCCGCTCGTTCGATCGTCTAGTTCGGTCCGCTCGTTCGATCGTCTAGTTCGGTCCGCTCGTTCGATCGTCTAGTTCGGTCCGCTCGTTCGATCGTCTAGTTCGGTCCGCTCGTTCGATCGATACGTTTTTCCACTCGTTCGATCGATACGTTTTTCCACTCGTTCGATCGCGCTTTTCCACTCGTTCGATCGATACGTTTTTCCACTCGTTCGATCGCGCTTTTCCACTCGTTCGATCGCGCTTTTCCACTCGTTCGATCGATACGTTTTTCCACTCGTTCGATCGTAACGTATTTTCTTCACTTTTTTCGTTCTTCTCTTCTTGTTACCCGCGTTTCCAACAACAAAATGAGCCACGAAAAAAGTATTTATGTCGAGTGATGAATCAACCTAGCTGCCGAATTCAATATGCTTACCACACCAAAAAAAACCACGAAATCCACCCGAGGCGATTGATACCAATTGTAGGAACCCGTTTAATACTTCCACTTCATAACCCGAACCACGATTCAAGAAAAGAGAAGAGAGAGAGAGAAATTGAGAGAGAAAAGAAAAAATATATTTTTAGAAAAAATAAAACTAGATATTTTCATATGAAAATATCTATATATATATTTAGATATTTTAGAAAATATCTAAATATATATATACCCCTACACATTTAATGTGACGCGCGGGATATATAACTAGGACCCGGGCTCGGGTTTTGCTTTGGGATTAAACCCAAAACATATACAATATTAGATTAACTATCGAGCCCGATTCCCGATATTATTTTGTTACAACGTTGACTAAATAAAGACCGAAGCTCCATCGTAGAGTGACCGAGCTTCCTTGTTCGACTCAATAAATTGAGGCTAACAATCTCCCCCGAAGTGAGTCATACATTGATCAAAGGATACAAATATAAGGTAAAACAATCAGAATATCAAATCATAGGTAAGGTACATTGAATCAGAAAATCAAATTAGGTTAAGTTCAATCACCAAGCCCAAACAAATCATATCATAGTAACCATGGAGTCGCGAGCTCCAAATGTGAAAGACGTGGATTGCACCCAAACATCAGTCACCAAATATCCAAATATCATAATGTCATAATCCATCGAATACAAAACAAATCTAGGATGCATCCATACGCCCCTTAAACAAATAATAATCTTCATAATGCCAATATAATAATCAATGGGGGACGGTATAGAAACACTCACTCACACAATGAGTCCATGCCAAAGTGCATCAATACATATACGGCCATGTTACCTTCAAGGCTAGAGAAACAAATAGTGGCATTGTTCTCAAACTGGAGGGCTCAAAAGCAAAGTCATATCAAAGTTCATTTCAAAGGGATCATAGCAAAGGTTCAATATCAAATGTTCAAATATCAAAGGGATCATAGCAAAGGTTCAATATCAAAGGTTCAAATATCAAAGGGATCATAGCAAAGGTTCAAAAGGGAACATAATAACAGATCATATAAGAAAGCCAAAATATAAGGCTCAGAGCAAATGTGGCAAATCATATAAGTAATCAAAGATAGAGAGGAATATGTCATGAGAAACCTTAACGATAAGGTCAGAATATCTGTACCTTATTCCGAAGCAAAGCAAAATCAAAGAAACACCACGGAATATCACAATCACTCCCTCTTGACCGAACCTAAAGAAATGATGAACTCGAATTACAAACCATTCATTTAAGTTATACTTTCTATTTTTAGTAACTTTCCATTTTTAGTAACTTTCCATAATTAGTAACTTTCCATAATTAGTAACTTTCCAAAATTAGTAACTTTCCATTTTTAGTAACTTTCCATTTTTAGTAACTTTCCATAATTAGTAACTTTCCATTTTTAGTAACTTTCCATTTTTAGTAACTTTCCATAATTAGTAACTTTCCATAATTAGTAACTCCCAAAATTAGCAAGTTTCTATAATAGCAGGTTTCTAATTAGTAATATTCAACATTTGAGATTCAATAATATTTTGGATATTTTAAGGGACCTTAACAGGTCATCATTTCAAGTTAAGGGTTTAATATGAACAGCTTTCTATATTTTAGGGCTAATATGCAAAATTTCAACACTTAATCATGGTAAAAGTGTAAATATCAAAGTTTCACTTATTCAGATTATACCTTCCATTTTATGTATTTACAAGTCAAATCCTTAATTTACCAAAATTTACACATTTATCTTTTAGTTTAACTAATTAATAAAACAATATCTTTTAATTATCCAAAATTACAAAACAATCCCTTATAGATTTCAAATATGACAAATCATACTTTATATATTAAGAAATGAACCAGACTTATAACTTTTCAGAATTTACCTTTTAGTCCTCCATTTTAATTAATTACCTTCTAATTACAATTTATACAGTAATTAACCATGTTTAATATCCAAAATAATAATCAAAAATGACTTTTATACCCCCCAACTTATTTTTATCAGATATAAAAAATAAATAACATGTCTAAAAACAAACCCCAAAGTTTCCTAAAATATACAATACACCCCCGTCATATCTTTTAATTCAATTCGGCATAAACAATTAAGTCAAAAACCCTAATTTAATTTTTCCCCAATCCAACACAATTTATACAATAACTAGCACTTAATAAACCTGAAAATTAGAAAAAACCCCTAACCCTAATTCGTTTCTTTCTTTCCTTTAAATTCGAATCGGACCAAACATAGGAAATCCCCAAATACTTTATTTCGAAATCTTTCTAACATATTTTCCAACAATTTAATCTGAGATGTAGCATGATATATAGAACCCTATAAAAATATAAAATCAATTATTCAACCCTTTTCCATGCCGATTACAAAACTTCCTTAAAATTAGGGTTTCAAATATGATTCGATTCTATAAATCAAAATAACATGCATGATAATTTTTCTTATGATTATACTGACTTAATATGATGAAAATTAAGTTATAAAAATACCTTTGATGATCTTTATGAAATAATTTTATGATTTATAGGATCCGGGTTGGGATTTTTCGAACCAAATCAACCACCAAGATCAGAAACCCAGCCTTCTACAAACTTCCCACTATTTTCCTAACACTCTTGCACTTCAAAACACCCAGAAAAATCCCTCCCAAGCCTGTAAAAATTCTCGAATGTGCCGCCATCTTGATTTTATTAGGGTTTTTGGTTTTTCTTTTTAGAGTTTTTAACCAAATAAAATGCATAAAGAATTAAATAACTCATTTGGCCGGTTATTAGGGACTTTAAAAATGATATTAGACCTGATTTTTATCTTTTCAAAATTATCTTGTTATTATCTTATTTTATTTATATTTATTTGTAATATATAAATACATAACTATGAATAATTTTGGCATATATACATAAATATAAGTAATAATTATTTTTCTTGCATAATATAAGATATTTTAATCTTACATAAATTTTCATAATTGCCATAAGTTGTATTTTCATAATTTTTAACATTTAAATGAATTTTATTCATGCTTTAATGAATTTTTCTTGCATTAGGGGTATTTTGGTAATTTCACATTTGTTGAGATTTTTAGGTTTTACAGTAGGAACCGATTTAATGCTTCACTTCATAACCCGAAATCAAGAACTAAGAAAAGAGAAAGAGAGAGAGAGACGAAAATAGAGAGAGAGAAGAGAGAGAGTTGAGAGAGTTGAGAGAAAAAGGAAATTTAGCATATTATGAAAAGATATTAATCTAAATAAGAAAAATATCTATATATATTTAGATATTTTAGAAAATAGTTCTAAATATAAATATTACCCCTACCATTTATTTGACGGCGCGGATATTTAACTAGGACCCGGGCTCGGGTTTTGCTTGGGATTAAACCCGAAACATATACAATATTAGATTAACTATCGAACCCGATTCCCGATATTAATCCTGTTATAACATTAACATAACTAAAGGACCGCATCTCCTATCGTAGAGTGACCGAGCTTCCTTGTTCGACTCAATAAATTGAGGCTAACACGTATTAACCATATTAATTCCAATTATAACGCAGGTTTATTTATTAGTACAATGATTACTTATCTCGAGGCGACATATCATTCTTAAGACTTAGGCGTTACTTCTTCCTAAGACCTAAACACGCTAATTCTGTCACAATTAGACGCATCCACATAAAGCATCATTTTTAGTGATAATAATCTATCTTAGGGATTAAAGCAATGGTGATTTTGTTAAACCTTAGCTCATAGAGACTTTACTAACTTACTGCTTACGGTATTTTATATAAGTGGTAGTTCATCATCCAAACCATGCCAAGGGAATCGAAACGTTATTTGTTAGAATCATTCTAGGTCACCTGCTAGTCTAACTTGTTCAATATACCAATGGAACTATCCGATATCTAGTTAAGCTACATGCGATATCCTTAGACAGAGATTTAGCAGCACTTTATTTGTGATCTTAATTCCACCTATATAAATTACTATATGAGAACTATCCGATACCTAGTTAAGCCACATGCGATATCCTTAGATACGGATTGAATACATATTAAAGCACATAAATGAGTGTCATGTGATAAACATAATCAATAACCAACGATAAATTAAGCAATCAAGATAAACGAACCAAACATTGAAATCTTCATAAATATGGCTAATACCTAAATGGATTAGCCAATAACCATTATGATAAATATAAACATAATATTCGAATCAAACAAGGTAAACTAACCGAATTAAACGAATGATACCAAAGATTGAATGATTATCAAGAGTATATGAATTACAAGGGTTTCCTTATGGATTGAAGCATGTTGCTGCACCTTCTTGGCTTCTTTTGTCTTCTGAAAATTGACCTTGGTGGTTAAAAGCATACTTAAAACTCGTTTTTGAGTTTTCTTTTTATAAGGTCTAGAATCGGGTCGATACGGCGTATCTAATGTCTTGGATACTGCATATCAGGGGTTTCTTGGAGTAAGGACCACATCGATGATCTCTAAATATTCACATTTCTATGTCCTTCAATACGACGCATTGCATTCTACTAGATACGATGGTATTGATCTTGTTTCCCTCGTGGTCTTTGTGAAGTCCAGCACGGATACGGCCGTATCTTCCTTGATGGATACGGCGTATTGGTATGTTAGAATCAGTAATCTTCAAAATATATTCGTTTAAGCTCCAGAATGCGTGCCTTTTAGTTAATCTTTACCATGTACTCTATAATTACTGCAATTCTCAAATACAAATGATTAAGTAACAATTCTTTGCAATAATTATACAATATGGGTTAATTACATGAGATAAATGATGCTATAAAGTGAACTTTAATATGAGTCATTAAATATCCCCCCACTTGAATCCTACTTATCCTCAAGTAGCCTTTAGAAGTTTACAAAAATGTATCCCTAAGGATTTTCTGTTTACGCATTTATTTGATCTATTACAAGTACACAACCAAACACCTCACGAAATAGGTAGATGAAAACACTCAAATCACTCAACTAATCTATGTGTATTATTTAGGGTTTTTTTTTTTTTTTTTTTTTTAAAAAAACCCTAATTAGCTCAATTGCTTCCGATATTCATGACGAGTATTCTATCATCAACTTGCAAGGATACACATCTCTACCACTAGAGCTAAGGAGTAACAAGTGTATAAGGGTAAATATAGGTTTTTATGAGAAGGCTTAGGGTTGATCTTTCTACAATCTTTACCAAAAGTACCACACCAACAAGGCAGCTGAAGCACACATACATGGCCGCAACGATGGAATAGACATGTGTGTTCAAGTCACAGGCTCATCCCATTCGAAGATTAACCAACTGTTAAGGATAAGAATGATATAGGGTAGGGATCTTAAAACTTTCACCCAATATTAGTAAACCAACAAGGCAGCTGAGACATGGCATACATGGCCTTATATGGGAACTAAATAGAACATACATGCTCGATCACATTCCTCATTTCGCGTAAACACCATAGTTAATGATTAGGGAAAGAGAAATAAGTTTTTGTTAAATAAAAATTACGAAACAAATAGATTAAGTCTAAGATACAAGTCGCTAGACACTTTTCCCGACCGTTACCATGATAAAGACACAACTATTTATAGACGTCTCGATCATAGATAATAAACAACAACCAAATTTGACATTCCGTAAAGGTCAATTCCAATCACCCATACTTTAACATACTCTACAAGGCAAGTGGCGATATCTACCATCCTTAATACAAAAAACTTACAATTGAGATTTATAACAGACGTATCAACGAATAATTGAACCTCAAATAAATCCTTCGGTA
This sequence comes from Tanacetum coccineum, assembly GCA_026074375.1. Classification (NCBI taxonomy): domain Eukaryota; kingdom Viridiplantae; phylum Streptophyta; class Magnoliopsida; order Asterales; family Asteraceae; genus Tanacetum; species Tanacetum coccineum. The sequence continues at coordinate 22,176 of BQNB010034794.1, forward strand.
ATTGTAAACGATTATCTTCAAACGTTCCTTCTCTTTTTTGTTGCGATTTTTCTCATTTTTCGATTTTATTTTCAATCACTATACTAACTACGAATCTCGGTGTAATTTCACCATCTTCACGATCATAATAATTCTGGATAATTCTTTTATGAAACAAATAGATTAAGTCTAAGATACAAGTTGCTAGACACTTTTTCCCGACCGTTACCATGATAAAGACACAACTATTTACAAAGGTCTTGATCATAAATCAAAAATAACAACCTAAGTTGGCATTCCCGTAACGGTCAACTTCCCAATCATCCCATACTTTACACATTAAGCAACTTGCAACTGTAAAATAAACTTAATCTAACAGGGTAGGCTAAGGTGTAAAGGTGTAACAAAATAAACAAGTTGGTGTAATTCCTAAAGGATTGGCTCTACGGGTTGTTCTAGGGGTATCTTACTCTTAAAGTGAGAGTAAACAAATGGTTTATACGGGGGTTAACTAACCAGTGTAGTTAGTTAATAAACACCATGTAAAGGTGTTTTGGGTGTAATCCTAAAATTTACCAATTTAAACAAGTTGCTCCATCTAAATCCATAGTACTCATCACTGTGATCTCGAATAGATATACCAAGCCAAGTTCTAAAGTCTACTACATCACCGGCACACTAATATTTTGTGGATTTTGGGTAAACATTTGAAAACAAATAGGTTAAATCCTCACAATATCTAATAAGGGTTGTTGTGTGCGGGTTATGTATCAAGTAATTTCACAAAAGTATGCTTGAATTTATTTAAAATTTAAGCATATTTTTTGCGTTTTAGTGTGAAAATTAGGACAAGTATACATTCTAATTCCCATCCTCCCACTTGAATTATACAACGTCCTCGTTGTATATATAAAACATTTAATACGGGAATTAAAAAGAATTAGAATGAGAAACTCCCCTGATATTTGCTCAATAGATTCTCCATGTAGATTTATTGAGCAAGAATTTGTGTTGAACATCCACCTTAAAGTTTCAAGACTCCAACACCTCCAGACTTGTAAATACTCAACCAACTCGTCGATTTGTTTTCTTTCATTGAGGTCCTGTGTAAAATAGGAAAAACATGCATTCTTATTTTTGGTATCTACGGTTAATTTTAACTAAACTAAACAAACTAAATACGAGTCAGTCTGGTGAATACGCCATATCATGTGCATGAATACGCCGTATTACCAGAACTAACAATATTTTTTTTTAAAGTGCATAAAAAGTTAAAACTGATAACGTCCAGACAATTAATACGTCATTTGGTATGGAGCGGATACGTTGTATTGATGTTTGGGAAGACAGACTCGATAAAAATAAATAATAATTCGGGTTGTCTCCCAGGAAGCACTTTTGTTTACATCAAAGTCTTTAAGTTAGACTTTTTCTCCTTCTTTTCGTCATGTTGTATCATCTTCGAATTCGACCACATCTACATCAATACGTTTCTCATGGTACTTCTTTAACCTTTGTCCATTGACCTTAAAACTGACTCCGTTCTTATCTGTGATTTCCACGGTCCCATATGGGTACACAATTTTTACCACATTTGGACCATACCACCTTTATTTGAGCTTACCTGGATGCGAGTTAAATAGCAAAACTATGTCTCCAACTTTGAAATTTTTATCTCCCTGAAGCCTAGAGTCACGCCATCTCTTAGTTTTTTCCTTGTAGATCCGAGTGTTCTTGTATACACCATCTCTTAATTCCATTAATTCGTTGAGTTCCATGAAACGGTTTTTCGTTGCTGCTCTGAGATCCATATTACATTGTTTTAACGCCCAATATGCTTTATGTTCAATCTCTACAGGAAAATGACAAGCTTTTTCATAAACTAATCTAAAAGGGGTACATCCTGTGGGTGTTTTGTATGCGGTTCTAAATGCCCATAACGCATCATCTAATTTTTTGGACAAATTCTGTGGGTTATATCCAACTGATCTTTCCAGAATACGTTTAATAGCTCTGTTGGTCACTTAAGTCTTCCCATTAGTTTGAGGGTGATATGCTGTTGACAACTTATGGGTCACTCCATACTTTTGTAAGGCTTTTTCTAATTGAGAGTTACAAAAATGTGTCCCCCGATCACTAATTAACGCTTTAGGAACTCCAAACCTTGCAAATAGCCTTCTTAAAAATTTAATCACAATGCAAGCGTCGTTCGTAGGAAGTGCTTGAGCTTCGACCCACTTTGATACGTAATCAATCGTTACTAAGATGTATTTATTACCCTTCGAGTTAGGAAAGGGTCCCATAAAGTCTAGCCCCCATACGTCAAATACATCACATACTTGAATATTGTTTTGAGGCATCTCACTTCTTGATGATATGTTTCCTGATCTTTGACATGCATCACATCTTATCACATAATCCTTGGCATCTTTAAAGATACTAAGCTAGAAGAATCCAGATTCATAAACTTTCCTTCAAGTCACCGACGCATCACATAATCCCCAGTTGGTCCAGAATGACAATGTGCCAGAATTTCAAAGATTTCATTTCCAGCAACACATCGTCTCATTATATTGTCCAGGCATAGCTTGCATGCATACGGTTCATCCCAAAAATAATTCTTCACTTGAGAGAAAAATCTTCTTTTTTTAGGTCTCCAATTCGGAGGCACAATTTTTCCAACGAGATAATTAACATAATCTGCATACCATGGTTCATCGTTATAAAGCTCGGTTTTCAATTTCATAATATATTCATCAGGAAATTCATCAGCGATTTCCTCTTCCGTGAATGTTCCTAAGTCTGGGTTCTTAAGTCTCGTCAAATGGTGCGCAACCAAGTTTTCAGCCCTTCTTTTATCCTTAATCTCCATGTCAAACCCTTGAAGAAGCAGAATCCACCTTATGAGCCTTGGTTTGGCGTCCTGTTTATTAAAAAAATACTTCAAAGCAGAATGATCGGTGTAGACAATAGTTTTTAATAAGACAAGATAGGGACGAAACTTATCAAAAGAGAAAAAAACTGCAAGAAGTTCTTTTTCAGCGGTGGTGTAATGTTCTTGGGCATTATTCAGAGTTTTGCTGGCGTAATAGATTGGTTTAAATTTCCCATCTATTCTTTGTCCCAAAATGGCTCCAACAGTGAAGTCACTAGCGTCACACATCAATTCAAAGGGTACATTCCAATCGAGCGAAATTACGATAGGGGCGGTGGTTAATTTTTATTTCAAAATATTAAATGCTTTTTTGCAATCATCAAAAAATCAAATTTCACGTCTTTCATCAAAAGTTTGGTCATTGGTTTAGAGATCATGGAAAAGTCTTTTATGAATCTTCGGTAAAATCCAGCATGCCCCAGAAAACTTCTAACTCCTTTTACATTTGTTGTGTATGGCAACTTAGCTATCACATCGATTTTAGCTCTATCGACCTCAATACCTGCCCTCAAAATTTTATGTCCTAAAACAATCCCTTCTTTTACCATAAATTCCCAATTCAGCACTAAGTTGGTTTCTTCAAATCTAGCAAGCATTCTATCTAAATTAGATAGACAAGAATCAAAAGAGTTACCGAATACCGAGAAGTCGTCCATCAATACTTCTATAAAGTCTTCCACCATGTCGTGGAAAATTGCTGTCATGCATCTTTGGAAGGTAGCTGGTGCGTCGTATAACCCAAAAGGCATCCTTCGGTAAGCAAAAGTCCCATAAGGACAAGTGAATGTTATCTTTTCTTGATCTTCGGGTGCGATTGGAATCTGGAAGAATCCTGAAAATCCATCAAGAAAGCAGTAATATTCATTTCCACATAAATGCTCTAACATCTGATCGATAAAGGGAAGGGGGAAATGATCCTTTCGAGTTGCATCATTAAGTTTAAGATAATCGATGCAAACTCACCATCCTGTAACTATGCGAAAAGGAATTAATTCATTACTATCATTCAAAACTAAAGTCATTCCTCCTTTCTTTGGCACAACATGAATAGGCCTAACCCACGAACTATTCAAGATTGGGTAAATATGACCGGAATCAAGCAGCTTAACTATCTCATTTTTCACCACATCCTGGACCTTTGGATTTAAACATCTTTTGGGTTGAATGACAGGTTTGAAATCATCTTCCATTAGAATCTTGTGTGTGCAATATGACAGACTGATTCCCTTGATGTCTGACATTTTCCAAGCAATCGCTCCCTTTCGTTTCTCCAATACTTGTAAAAGTGAAATTTTCTCTTTTTCAGACAATTCAGATGAGATAATTATAGGAAAGGATTTTTCACCATGCAGGTAAGTGTATTCTAAGTGGTGAGACAAGTCTTTCAACTTAGGTTTCTTCTCATCAGACTCCTTAGCACTAGCCGAATAAAGGTGTTCTCTTTCTACTTCAACAAGTTTTACTGTTTCCTACACAACTGGATACGGGGTATTTATAGACGTGATACGCCGTATTGGTTCATCTGAATCAGAATCATTATCGGTTTTACATTCAACAGGTTCACAGCCTTCTAGGTCTGATTGATCAATTGATTTTTCCAGCCCTCTTGATAGAAACGAATCAGGTTCCTCATTTGCAAGTAATTCTTGAACTTCTGCGTTGATCGTGTCGTCCAAATCATCAACCCTATAGCATTCATCGTCTTCAGTGGGCGGTCTCTTAGTTGATTGACCTACATCAAAGATCACTTCATCGTCTCTTAATCTTAGTGTTATCTTTTTGTTGAATATGTCTATCATTGCTCGAGTGGTTGCCAAAAATGGTCTTCCTAAAATAATAGGAACTCTTGAGTCTTCGGGCATATCTAAGATAACGAAATCTATCGGAAGGATGAATTTATTAACTTTTATAAGCACATTTTCAATTATTCCTCTTGGGTATTGGATTGATCTATCCGCAAGTTCTAAGCTCATTCTGGTAGCCTTTGGTTCACCTAACCCTAATTTTTCATACATCGTATATGGCATCAAACTTATGCTGGCCCCCAGATCTACTAAAGTGTTGTTGATATGCAATTGGCCAATGTCACAAGGAATAGTAAAACTCCCTGGGTCTTTTTCTTTTGATGTAAGCTTGTTTAACAATACTGATGAGCACCTTTCATTCATAGTTATCGTACAAGCTTCTTCGAGTCTGGCCTTATTTGTCAGCAAACCTTTAAGAAATTTAGCATACTTTGGCATTTGGGCTAGGGCCTCGATGAAAGGCAGATTTATGTGGAGCTGCTTCAGGTTTTCTAAGAACTTCTTCTGCTGAGCCTCTTCTTTTTCCTTCCTTAATCTTTGAGGAAAGGGAATAGGTGGCGTTTGGATCTTATTTGAAGGCTGGGCAACAGGTTCACTGGTTTTCTGAGGTTGATCATTGGTGAGGACTTCATTTGATTCAACTGGTTCGTCATGATTTACTGCTTGAGGTTCCTCGGTATGAACGCTGGTGTCATTATTTTGAGCATCTTGAGTCGTAGTTTTTCCTCCTCTAGTAGTTACTCCTTTAACTTCGCAATCTATCGTTGGAGTATTATTGATCACTTTTAACAACTCTTGTACCCCAAATTTAAGCTCAATTAACGAATTGTTTCTTTCTTTGAATAAGATTTCATTTGTTGTATGGAAGTCACAGATGAATGCCCTCATCTCTTCGTGTTCTCTTTTTCCTTCGTCAATGAACTTGTATAACATTTCCTCCATCGTTAACCTTCTTTCAGGATAGGTAAAATGATATGGACGAAGTCCGGATGTTGCTCCTGAAAAGTAAGACATAATTCAAAGTAAAGCTATTCAAGGAAAATAGGTTTGCAAAGAAAAATATTTAAAACGTTCTTCAATACGCCGTATACAATAAATTAAATACGCCGTATTGCTGATCAGAACGAATACGCTGTATTGGACAGAAAGTTAGATACGCCGTATCTGATGGAAGTGAATATGCCGTATCGAGTTATCGACCAAAACAGGAAAACAATTAAATACGCAAATAAACAAGCAAAAAACAAGAAAATATTCTAATCTAAATTACACTAATCCTAATGGTTAGATCTAATGCTAAAAACCAAAATATAAAATAAAAATCAAGATTAATTTTCACTCCCCGGCAGCGGCGCCAAAAACTTGATGTGTCATTGTGTGGTGTATATTTTTATGATTCAAGTTTTAAATTTATATTTTGCCGACTTAACCAAAAATAACACTTTAACGGGCAGTGTACCCGGTCGGTGGTAGATTCGTGGTAAGTAGGGTGTCGAACACTTGAAGCGAGATCTAATCTAAGTTAATTCTAATCTAAGTCAAACCTATGCTAATCCTATGTTAGTTCTAATCCTAATTCTAACAGGTAAAAGGGGGGTTTCAGCCTGAGAGACTGGCACGGGTTTGGTGGTGACTACAATCAATTCAAGACACTTTAACCCACGCAAGCAAATTAACAGAAGATAAAAGAGCGGTCAAGCCTTATAATAGAAAACTGTATTAGCCATCATTAATCCGATTAGAAGTTGGTTTGTTTATTCAGTGCAATGATTACTTATCTCGAGGTGGCATATCATTCTTAAGACTTAGGCGAGACTTCATCCTAAGACCTAGACACATTAATTCTGTCACAATTAAAGCATCCGCATAAAGCATCCTTATTTATATTGATTATAATTCATCTAAAGGACAAAACGGTGTGTGTCATACTAACCCTAGCTCATAGAGACTTTACTCACTTACTGCTTAATGGTAATTTGTGTTAGGTGGTAGTCCACAATCCAAATTATACCAATGATCAGAACGTTATTAGTTAGTACTAAGCCACCACCTACAATGGTACAACCGGTTCAATCGAGGTAAGCAAGACGTTATTAGTGATCCTATTTGTTCCACCTATACGCATTACTATATGGAGAGCTATCCCGGACTCTTAGCTTACGCCCAAACAACATCGAAGTTGCAGCGCATTAAATATGTAGGACTAGACCCAGTTGAATGATAAGTCGCATACTTAAGCACGTAAACAAGTATCATGTGATAAACATAATTAATAATAAATCAAGCAATCGAGATATAAACAAAACCAAACATTCAGATCTTCATAATAATGGCTAATACCCAAAGGTATTAGCCTTCAAACATCATAATTAATACAAGAGTAATGGCTTAGCCAAGGTAAACTAACCGAGTTAACGAATGATACCAAAAACTGAACGATTACAAAAGTATAAGAAATTACACATTGTCTCCTATGGATTGGAATGCGTTGCAAGACCTCTTATGCTCTTTTTCTCCTCTGAAAATTAACTTTTGTGGTTTAGGTATCGAGAATATGATTTAGCACACTTAAAACTCGTTTTTGAGTTTTCTATTTATAGGGTCTGGAGTCGGTTCGATACGGCGTATCCAATGTCTTGGATACGGCGTATTGGGGGTTTCTTGGAGTAGGGACCACGTTTGATATCTTCCAGAATATTCACATACTATATCTCTAATACGGCGTATTGGTCTTCTCTGGATACGACGTATTGATCATGTTTCCTTCGTGGTCTTTGGTGAGTGCAGGCACAGATACGCCGTATCTTCCTTGATGGATACGGCGTATTGGTTGTCAGAACAGTAATCTTCAAAATATCTTCGTTTAAGCTCCAGAATGCGTGCCTTTTAGTCAAGTTTCACCAAGTACTCCATAATTACTGCAATTCTCAAATACAAATGATTAAGTAACAATTCTTTGCAATAATTATACAAAATGGGTTAATTACATGGGATAAATGATGCTATAAAATAGACGTTATTTGATGTCATCAGGCTTGTACCGCTCTTTTATCTTCTGATTGTTTTCTTGCATGTTTTTTATGTTTAGAATTGATTATTGTCGCCATAAAACCTGTGCCAGTCTCTCAGGCTGAAAACCTCTCATATATCATTAGAAGCATATATAGCATAGGTTTAACAAGTGATTAGAATTAACTTAAGTAGAAGTAATTAAAATACTGATAGATTAAAAGGTTAACGACCTCGATCTTAGTGTTTGACACCCTACTTACCACAAAACTCCACCCGATCGGGTACACTGCCCGTTAAAGTGTTGTTTTAGGATAAGTCGGTTAAATATAAATTTAAAACTTGGTAATCAACAAATTGACCCTACACGACAGCACAACAAGCCCCTTTAAGTTTTACAAGCTTGCTAAAGTGAATTATAATTTTAACACCCTCCCTCAAGCTTATGAAACAAATAGGTTTACCATTCTCAGTTTTTTTGTCAAAAAAATATGTTGTGCAGAATTAAGAGCTTTGGTTAAAATGTCAGCTACTTGATTTTATTAATCAACTTTTTTAATTTTAAGCAAACCTGAAGCAACCTTTTCTCTTACAAGATGAACATCAATATCAAAATGCTTTGTTTTTTCATGCATCACACGATTAGTAGATATCTGAATAACTGACTTATTATCACGATACAAAGTAACAAGTGTAAGCTTATCCAAACCCAAATCTTTTAAGAACTTCAACATCCACATAACTTCACAAGCAGCAGAGGTGATTTCCCTGTATTCAACCTGAGTTGAAGACCTGGACAATGTAGCATGCTCTTGCTTTTACAAGATACAAGACAACCATAGACAAAAACACAATACCCAAAGACAGATCTTCTTGTCATAAGACATTTAGCCCAATCAGAATCAGAATAAGATATGACTTTAAAGTCGTATTTACTGTTATGGAAATCAATACCACTTCCAGTACAAGTTTCAAATACCTAAGCACTCTTAAACTAATGTTAAAATGAGACTGCAATGGTGCATGTATATGTTGGCTTAGGCAATGAACTGCATATGATATGTCAGGTTTAGTCATAGTCAAATATATTAGTCTCCTTGTGTGCCAAAACACAATTTTCTAGCAAAGGAGCGATCACTGGCTTACATGCCAACAATCCATATTCATGAAGTAATTCCAAACAATACTTTCTTTGATTTAAACATAAACCATTTTTGGTTTTTAAAACTTCTATACCAAGGAAATATTTTAGTTCTCCCAAATCTTTAATTTTAAACTTGTTACTTATAAAACTTTTAAACTTCCCAATTTTCATTTTAGAATTATTAGTAATGCCCAAATCATCCACATAAACAAGCGGATACAAAGAAAAATCTCCTTTAGTTTTGATAAACAGGGAATGGTCATTTTTTAACTGTTTAAAATCTGCTTCAAGCAAGGTCTCACACAACTTATGATTCCATTGTCTAGGAGTTTGTTTTAAGCCATATATAATTTTTTTTCAATTTACAAACCCTACTATCTCCTTGTTTAAAGAAACCAGGAGGAGGAAGCATATAAACTTCTTCACTTAGATTTCCATATAGAAATGCATTATTAACATCGATTTGATACAATTTCCAATCTTTTTACACAACTAGACTAATCAGACACCTAACCGTTCTCATCTTGACAGCAGGACTAAAAGTTTCCTCATAATCTATACCCTCTCTTTGATTAAAACCTTCATCATCTAATCTTGTTTTAAACCTTTTTACTTTACCAGTAGACTTATATTTGATTCTAAAACCCTACTTACTTCTAATTGGTTTTCTTCCAACTAGAAAATCAGTTAACTCCCAAGTATCATTTTCATATAAAGCATGCTCTCTTCATTCATAGAATTTATCCAATTAACATCTTTTAAAGCTTCTTCATAAGTAGAAGGTTCAAAAGACTTATTCAGATTAGAAACAAAACAGTAATTTTCAGCATTTAGCATAGAAAGATTAGCATATCTATTTAAACCATATTTAACCTACTATTAAACACATAGTCATTTAGCTTGGCAGGCAACTTAGAAGACCCATAAGATCTTCTTTTACTAACTTCCTCTATTTGATTTTCAAAAACATTTTAGAAAACTAGAACCTCTATACTTGTACCAACATTGCCCTTAGATTTATTTTCCTCACATACTGGAGTTGCAGTGTGTGGACCATCATGTCCAGACTAATGAATGATTGAATCAAGACCTGAGTGTGGTAATTGTTCATCAGACCCAGGTTAAATCAAATCACCACCAGAACCTGGTTAATGCACACTACCTTCTCTACTAATAGGTGTCCCTTCCTCATCATCATTGGGACTAGAATTAGGAGTTTTAAATGTTGTTTCAGACACAACAAAATCAAAGAAATTCAAGTTTGTAACTTTATTTTCAAACTCAACAAAAGACTTGGAAGACTTATTCATCTTATATGAAAAAACTGTTTCATAAAACTAGACATCCCTTAAATACAAAATGTTTCTATTTTTAAGATTGGACAATTTATAGGCTTTTTTTCCATTGGCGTACCCATTTAAAATACACTTTTCAAACCTACTGGAAAACTTATCAAACCCTTTTACAATAGCAACATAACACAAACACTGATGCGTAATTTCTTTTAAATAAAACTTCGTCAGGTTTTACATTTATAAAACCCTAACTACCTCGACTATTCCTACGCACTAAAGAGCAGTGTACCCTATCGTGTATAGTTTAGTGATTGGTAAGTACGGGTGTCGACCCAAAGAATGGTTTGTGTCTCTAATTGTCTAACTGGTTTATTATTTTACCTAATAAAGCAGGAAAGAAAGTATGGTTAAGTTTTAGTAGAATTATTGTAGGATGCTTGGGTGGTAAGCCTTGCTGTCGAAAAGGAAATTGGCATAGTGGCAGACAACTAGAAAGGATAATCACATTCAACGATCTTATGTGCAATATCTCGTTACAACCTTTGAAGGGGTCTAAATTCGTTAGGTTCAGTTTTGTAGATGTACCTAACCTATGTGTACTGAGTGGAATGGACTTGCAAGGAGAATTAACCTATTCTCAGTTTACAATGATTAAGGATTCCTTTTAATTATGAGATATACTTTATCTAATAGGTGGTCTTCTATTAGCTCACACTCCTAACCAGTGAATTAATGCCAAGGGCTCTAACCTCATGGGTAAAGGGTGAACAAACACAAGTGTTGGTCTCATGTAATCAATCGTATGTACAAAGGTTAAGCGGGTCACTCACACCTCGTACACACTCAACCTTATATCAAAACCTAGCAAGGAGTTCAAGGATTTTAAAACATACTGCATAAATTAATAAAGGTGCAACTAAAACAATAAGATCATAAATTAATAATCATAAGGATAATTAATTAATTAAATGCAATGAACAATTAATAAAGCATAATAAATAATCATAACATCAATAATCATATTGCTAGATCTAATAAGTCAAAATAACATGATTAAATCGACCATAGAAAATTGAAGTATAATTACAAACTGTGTTAGATAAGTGCTCTCGATCCCCTAGTCGAACGCCATGACAAACCCCGAAGGGTTTGCCTTGTACCAAGCTAGCAGCTAAGCTGCTCTTTTCTCTGATTCTTACTTGTTGGCTGTACTACCCAAATGGAATAATTTATATGATTCATTTGGCCCATATATATAGTCATTGCAAAGTTTGGTCTTTGCACGAGTTTGGTCCTTCTACTATATGACAATTATGAATAAATTAATGAAACTTTGTCCTTTTTGAGCAACTTTAGTCCCTGTGACGACTCATACTTTACGGCGTAACGACATCGACCACATTACTCCGTAAACCTTCTGACGCAACATTTCTTCAATTAGTATTAAAATATGTTATGGCGTAATTACTTCGACATGTTACGCCGTAACCCTTAGTCAGCATTAACATTTCCTTTAATAAATATTTTACGGCGTAACTCCTGCGGAACGTTACACCATAATGCCTTCGTCAGCACCAAATTTTCGTTATTAATAATTGATTACGGCGTAACTCTTACGGGACGTTACGCCGTAATATCTTCTATAATGCGGTTTTTGTTGTATTTTCTTTATTTTTCCATTTTTCCGCATCTTTTCCGTTTCAATGCCTTTTATTACCTGAAATCAAAATATTAATGAATTAAGTACCAAAGTTCTATAAAGCAAGGCAATAAACGTGGGAATTTAATATAAAAAAGTATTAAATATTTGATGTTATCAAATATCCCCTCACTTGACTTCTACTTGTCCTAAAGTAAAACCTTTTAAATAATTCTCAAAAAGATATCTCCCTAGGTTTTTAAGGAAGATATAAATTTAAAAATCACTTATGCTAGAGAATTCTAAACCGAGCACCTCACGAAAGGAAAAACAAATCACGCACATACTCTCACTAATCTATGTGTTTCATTTTTGGTGATCACTCAACTGCTCAGTTATAGCATGTATTCTATCATAGGCTTGGCAAGTACACAGATCTCCACCAGCTAGAATTAGAGTCTAAACAGCTCTTAAAGGCAACAAGGGTGACATATAGGTTTAAGGGTGAATCATCCTGCAGTCCTTACCCAAAAGCGTTACACCAACAAGGGTGACAAAATCACATATATACATACATAATGATGAAATAGACATATATGATTGCAATCAAATCCCTCATTCGAGCAAAACCAATGGTCGGCATGTCGAACGATATAGGGTAGGATAAGACACGAGATACACAATAATTGTTGTTAAATAAAAACACGAAACAAATAGTCTAGAGTAATAAAAGGTTTTCATAACTAGCTACTGTCCATTCATAAGTCCAAGTGTCTAAGTTCGAAAATCCGATCTTTAATAATTTGCTACTAGCTCCATTCTTCACAATCATTAAGATGGCTTATAGTTTCACCATCTTTACATTTTTTTGCACATGGATGGCTTATAGTTGCACCATCGTTTCTTTTGAATATATAAATGCTATAGGAGTTTATATCGTTTTATTATTGCCCTCGCAGCATTTGATATAATACATACATCCCCTCACTTGAGATAAACTATATCGAAAGTGCTGATACAGGAGGTCTTTATAATCATTAATGATAGGTCTTCCACGAATGCATAAAATTTTCGTACCCATTCCCCTGAACCATGGACTTAAGTAGCCAGAGATTTCCACACAAAGAAAATAAAGACTACAGGGTAGGCTAAGGCGAAATGGTGTAACGAAATATATTAGGTTAAACAGGGATAGGCTGAACAAGGTGATCTAGGGGAACAATGAGTTTTACACAGGGAGGTCAACAAGTTGGTGTGACAAGTCAATAAACACACACATAAAGGCTATTTGGGTGAACTCCTAATATGTTTCCTTCTTGAACGGCCTATTCCAACTAATCAATTAGGTCTTGAAATGATGTACAAGCCAAGTTCTAAAGTCTACAATACTACCGGTACACTTATATTTTTGGTGGATTTTTGTATAATAGTTGAAAACAGAATTATTAGGCTTAACCTCACCAATTAGAATAAAAGGTTATAGTGTGCTCGACAAAGATTAATTCTAGTTTATTAGGAAAAACATGTCAAAATTTTTAAAATTGGCACAATTTTTCAAAGAAAACTAGAAAATCGTAGGCAAATATAGTGATAATTCTACTCCCATCCCCCCATTTGGTTTGTATAATGTCCCCATTGTATAATTAAAGAAATGAAAATTTAAGAACAAGAGTAGAATTAGAACGGAAGACTCCCCTGGATTTGCTCGGTAATATGAAGAGACAACATGCTCTAAGCCATGCTCGAAGTCTGCTTCTTCGAGCAACATCAACCATCACAAGAAACTTCACTATCCTCCTATAAAGCATTCAACTAGACTGGTTTGGAATGCTCTCGTAGCTTGATTAGCATCCTAGCACCCCTCCATGTGCATTACCTATATAGCTGCAAGAAAGACTAATACCAAAAGCATAAACCAAGATAGAAAGCATCATAGCACAGAATATACAAAACTATACAAGACCTAACTTACTTTTGTAGGAATCACGGTTGCATTTAGCGTATGCAACAAGCCTTTAAAACCAGGTGGTGGCCCAAGTGGACGAGTGAAGTCTCATGAAGGTTTCCAGAGAACATACCCACAAATTTCATTTACCAATATACATGGTTTTATAAAATTTCAAACATTTTAATGCCTTGTAGGAGGGGATTACGGCGTAACCATTGAATGAGTTACGCTGTAATATGTGGTTTGGAAAATTTGAAAAATTATTAGATCCTCTTACGGCATAATCATATAAAACATTACGCCGTAACAATATTAATTACGCCGTAACAACCTTAGAATGGGTCTAAATTTGTTAGGTCCAGTTTTGTAGATGTACCTAACCTATATGTACTGAGTGGAATGGACTTGCAAAGAGAATTAACCTATTCTCGGTTTACAGTGGTTAAGGATTCCTTTTAATTAAGAGATATACTTTATCTAACAGGTGGTCTCCTATTAGCTCGCACTCCTAACTAGGAAATTAATGCCAAGGATGGGTAAAGGGTGAACAACCATAAGTGTTGGTCTCATGTAATCAATCGTGTATACAAAGGTTAAGCGAGTCACTCAAACCTCGTATACACTCAACCTCATATCAAAACCTAGCAGGGAGTTCAAGGATTTCAAAACATACTACATAAATTAATAAAGGTGCAACTAAAACAATAAGATCATAAATTAATAATCATAAGGATAATTAATTAATTAAATGCAACGAACAATTAATAAAGCATAATAAATAATCATAACATCAATAATCATATTGCTAGATCTAATAAGTCAAAATAACATGATTAAATTGACCACAGAAAATTGAAGTATAATTACAAACTGTGCTAGATCAGTGCTCTCGATCCCATAATCAAATGCCATGGCAAACCTCGAAGGGTTTGCCTTGCACCAAGCTAGCAGCCAAGCTGCTCTTTTCTCCGATTCTTACCTGTCGGCTATACTACCCGAATGGAATGATTTATATGATTCATTCATCCCATATATATAGTCATTGCAAAGTTTGGTCTTTTCACGAGTTTGGTCCTTCCACTATATGACAAATATGAATATATTAGTTAAACTTCGTCCTTTTTGCGCAACTTTAGTCCCTGTGATGATTCATACTTTACGGCGTAACAGCATTGACCACGTTAAGCCGTAAACCTTTTGACGCAACATTTCTTCAATTAGTATTAAAATATGTTACAGCGTAATTAGTTCGACACGTTACGCCGTGACCCTTAGTCAGCATTAACATTTTCTTTAATAAATAGTTTACGGCGTAACTCCTGCGGAACATTACGCTATAATGCCTTCGTCAGCACCAAATATTCATTATTAATAATTGATTATGGCGTAACTCTTGCGGGACATTATGTCGTAATATCTTCTATAATGCGGTTTTTGTCGTATTTTCTTTATTTTGCCGTTTTTCCGCATCTTTTCCGTTCCAACGCCTTTTATTACCTGAAATCAAAATATTAATGAATTAAGTACCAAAGTGCAATAAAGCAAGGCAATAAACGTAGGAATTTGATATGAAAAAGTATTAAATATTTAATGTTATCAAACACCCAAAACTCCTTAAATGAAAAGGGTTAGGTTCCCTACCATATACTAAGAAAAAAAGGAGATTTTCCATTCAAAACAGAGGATGGAAGCCTGTTAATCAGATAAACAACAGTTAAAATACATTCAGACCAAAACATAAGAGGAATCCCCCCTAAAACATAAGGCTTCTAGCCACATTCGAAAGATGCATATGTTTCCTTTTAACTATACCATTCTACTGTGGTGTATATGCACAAGTAGTCTGATGTAAAATTCCCATAGTATCTAAAAAATCACTCATTTTATGATTAGTGAATTCAGTACCATTATCAGACCTAACAACCTTTATTTTTTATTTAACTGAGTTAAAACCAGATTATAAAAACTGACAAACATTTGAAAAACTTCATCTTTAGACTTAAGCATATACACCCAAATAAACCTACTAAAATCATCAATAATAGTTAGGAAGTATCTAAAACCCTCTCTACTAATCACTTTATAAGGATCCCAAACATCAAGATGAACCAATTGACCAAAAAAGTGTATTTATTTTCACTTAATTAAAAAGATTCCCTTCTCTGATTTTCCTTATGACAAATTTCACAAGAAATTTCATGTTTAATATGATTCAAATTCAAAACATGATTACCATGATGCCCCAACCTATTTTGCCAAACATATTTAGAAACATGATAAGTAAAAAACTCACTTTGACAAACAGAAGCAGGCATACTATACTCTTTATCAAACAAGTATAACCTAGCAAATTCACTACCAGTCCTCAAAACTTTCCCCCTTTTTAAAATCCTTGATATAACACTTAGTTTCATCAAAACAAACACTCAACTTACTATCTTTAATCATTTTATTGACAGATAACAAACTAACACACAATTCAGGCACAACAAACACATAAAACAAAATGACATCATTGTTTAACTTCAAATTACCAACATGTTTTATTTTGGCAAGAGTGTCATTTGGAATTCCAACAGTTGCTTTAAATTAGATATATCAACTAAGTATATCATATTTTTAGTGTCAGTTGTCATGTGTTGGTTAACCCCTGATTCAATTATCCAACCCAACTGATAATTTTACCTTGATATTAGCATAAAAAATCTATAAAAGTTTTGATTAAAAAAATACATTGCAGCTAAAGAAAGAACAACTTTCAATACCTGCCATGTTGGCATGAGCCGCATGAGCAGTAGAGGTAGACTTATCATTCAAAAGGCTCATCAATTTCATAACATGTTCATTATTTAAAGACAAAGATCCAGCTGATGTTTTCAAATCATTGTTACGCCCACAAATCCACCCTTAGTATCAGCATTGTTACTCTTATTATTGTTAAAATTACCAGCAGGTTTTAGATTGGAATTTCTTTTAAAACCAGGTGGCTAACCAATGATTTCAAAACATTTATCAACAGTATAACCCTTTAAACCATAATTCTTACATAATAAACTATCATAATTTCCTTATTATCATACTAATTACCATTATTCATGTTTTTGTTATTATTACTTGTTCTAGACACAAAAGCATAAACTTGAGGTTTTTTAGTTTTCACAGAACTAGCAAGAATCCCTCTGGGTGATTCCTCTCTTGATACAATAACAAAAGAATCTTTGACTTCGAGAAGGATTTCCCTAGTCAAAAGACTACTCCTTATGGGTTGATATATGTCATCAAGACCCAAAAGACATTGTATCATTTTCAACAATTTACCATGATCAATTAACTCAATTCTAGCCTCACAAGTACAGTCTGAGAGTTTGGTTAAATGATCAAACTCCCTCCACAAAGAACTCAACTTATGATAATATCTAGACACATGAAGACCTCATTGTTTAAAAGTATTTTTTTGTAACAAGTTGAACACAATTGAAGAATCTATTTTGTTAAAAGTTTCTTGTGTGTGTGTGTGCACGTATGCAGGCGAGTGCGCGTGTGTGTGCGTGTGTGTATGTGATTGTGTGTGTGTATATGTGTTTGTGCGAGCGCGCGCGTGTGCACGTGGGTGTGTGCGTGCGTTCGTGCGTGCGTGTGTGTGTATGTCACATATATCTCAGCTTTTTCACAATTACAACAACAACATACCCACTCACATTGAGGTACTTTTCCACACCTTAAAAATGCAATAGCAACTTACCTGTGTTTTCAAGTTAAGTAATTGGTTGATTGTCTGTGTTTTCTCTAAGCTTCATTTTTCGCTGCAGCCTCTTTCCTCAACTGCTCCTTACATTTATCAAGCTACGATGCACTTCTTATCATATTTTTTATAGGGTAAAATAAGCATACCTGCTCAATTATGTGCTCCTTCTCCAACAACAAAGACCACCATTCTAAACCACAGTTAAAGCATCACATAATCAGAAATGCAATCAGCATCATAATTTTAAAAACAAACAAACTGACTGATATACGTACAACTCGATTAAATAGTTCATCTCTCTATTAAGCTTCTTTCAACCTTTTTTCCCGCCGTTGGAATCTTATCTAAACCTTCCGTATGTGAATCGGCTTCTTTAGCAATGTGCTTCACTTTCCTGCCACATTAAACATTGTTCAAACATTAAGCCTAATATAAAAAAAATTAGTTGTAGTATGGTCTAAAGAGATTAGTGAGGTTAAATAAATAAAGCAATGTAAAAAATAAAACCCATATCCAAGCTCCACGGCAACTGTGTGATTTAGAATAATCACTGCCATCAATATGATTACAAAAACATTTCTTAGCAAGTTTTAGTTTTGCATTAGTGTACATTTTAAAGTAATTATTAAGTTATTTATCAAAACACGGGAACTAACTAAGGAGTCAAAAAGTAGTACATTACCCACTAAATATAAAATCTAAACAGTATGGGATGTATTTAGAACATGAAAAGTTAAAAAATATGCGATATAATAGTAAAATGGTAAGAGTGTCACCCAACAATACAAAAAAAGGATGATCACTATTTAGCGACCGTAGCAAGGTTTGTGTGAGCAATTAACAGCTGATAACTAAATGGCTGGTTAACAAACAACTTTGTTGATAGAAATAATGCCTAAAAACGTTATTAATATTTTTTGACCTCTTTACGTTTTGATAATCACAAAATGTAAAAACGATTAATAAAAAAATATTCGTAAACATGTAATTAGTAGTAAAATTTCATTTTGAAAATTTAATCACTTAAAGGTATGAATAAATAAATGCTTTATGCATTTTATGATCAAAAGAATTTTTATTCAACCTCACATTTTTTATAAAATATTACAAACATTTTTATAACTTTTACAAAATATTTTTGGATTTAAAAGAAATGTTTTATTCAAAATAAATATTTTAAAATCAAATTTTCTACCTAAAACCGGCTAGAAATGTTCTAGAAAACACCTCATCCAGAAAAGACAAAAAAAGAAGCGTCTGGGCTGGGCGCCCCCCTTAATTATAAGGGCGGTCCCCTTAATTATTAAGTGGACTGGCACCCTAATTAAGGGGACTACCCAGACAAAAAGGCAACTCAGTTTGCCTATAAATACTGGACTATTCCCCACTAATTTTCTCACCTTTTGCACACACTTTTTTCTGTTCTAAATCAGTTTATACTCTCCTATCATTCGTTTGATCATTTAATCATAAAGCTTTGTTTCCAAGTGATCCAAGCTTAGATCCTCAAGTGCAAGAGAAGAATACTTCTTATCATCAAGTCAAGAAGTGTTATAGTATAGTTGGTATTGTTGTGAAGTGGTGTTAGATCTTGTAAATCATTTGTGTATATTGTGAATGTGTGTATTGTAGTTGTGTATAATAGTTAGATTGTGGTGATCATTGTAAGTATAGATAGATCAGGGTGATCTTTGTAAGTCGTGTTAGATTGGTGTGATCATAGTAGTGTCTAGGCATAGTGAAGTCGTGAAGCGTAGTGAAGTTGTGAAGCGAAGTGAAGTAGTGAAGCGAAGAGAAGTCGTGAAATGAAGCAAAGTTATGAGTTGCTGTAAAGTGGTGTGATTAGCATACAAGAGTTGTGATAGATTAGTTCTATCTAGGATTAGAACTCAACATTTGGCTTAGTGTCAAAAATCGGTGTAAGCTTAGCTGTGTACGGCTTTCTTCGCCTAAAGGGAGTTTGTTGACATAGTGAAGAGAACTATCGAGTTTGGTGCTCGGGGGAGTATGTCGAAGAGGTGCTTCGTTACCAAACCACTATAAATCCTTATGTTGTGGTTTGATCTTTCTAACTCTTATCTCTTGTATTTCATATTTACTTGTCATTTATTTACTTACTTGTATTGTTCATATTGTGCACATATTAAGATCATATAAAATCGAATCTAAGTGTTTATAAACAACACTTTGAATTAAAAAGCGTTAAACTATTCAACATCCCTTCTAGTTTTCCATAATTGGTATCAGGAGCCACGTCAAACAAGATTTTTAAAATAAACTATATTTTAAAACTTGAATCGATCTATGGAATCAAAAAAATATTTAAAAGGGCAATCTATGCAAAGACCACCACTATTTGAAAGTGATGGATTTGTTTATTGGTAAAATAGATTCAAAACTTATGTGAAATCAAAAGATCTAGATCTTTGGCATGTTATTACCCATGGTGATTTTCCTCCTATTCAAAATAATCCCGAAACTAAAAAGGATGAAATAGTACCGTTTGATAAACAAAACGATGATCTTAAAAAGAAACTTGCTACAAATAACGAAGCCGAAATGGTGATTTATAATGTTTTGCCACGTAAAGAATATGAAAGAATTTTTATGTGTAAAACCGCAAAAGAAATTTGGGATACTTTATTAATTACTCACCAAGGTAATAGTCAAGTCAAGCATAACAAAGTAGATCTTCTTGTTAAAAAATATGAACAATTTACGATTCCAGAAGAGGAATCGATAGATAATGCTTTCGCTAGATTTAACACCATTATTACTAGTCTAAAAGCACTTGATGAAGGTTTTTATAGCAAGAACTAAGTTAGGAAATTTCTTAGGGCACTTCATCTTAAATGGCGCGCAAAAGTCACGGCTATTGAAGAGTCGAAGGATTTGACATCACTATCACTTGACGAACTTATCGGAAACTTGAAAGTATATAAAGTGATAATTAAGAAAGATTTCAAAATGGTCAAAGGAAAAAGAGAATAAAGTAGATGTCTCGCTTTGAAGGCTAAAAAGGAATCTAGTGATGATGAAAGCTCCACTTCCGATAATGAAGACGAAGAGTATGCTATGGCCATGAGAGACTTAAAGAAAATTTTCAAGAGACGAGGAAGGTTTTTAAGACAACCACCCGATGAAAGAAAGTCGTTCCAAAGAAGTAAAGATGAAAAAAATGGTAAAAGCGAAAGAAAATGCTTTAGATGCGGAGATCCAAATCACCTTATTGGAGAATTCCCAAAGCCACCAAAAAGCAAGAACCAAAGGGCTTTTGTTGGAGAAACATGGAGCGATAGCGGCGAAGATGAGGAAGAAAAGACTAAAGATGAAACTTGTCTTGTAGCTCAAGCGTCTAACGAGGTACTTTCCGAAACCGAATTTTGTAGTGATAATTTATCGTCAATAGATGGGATTAAAATTGTATTATCTTCTTTTTATGTGTTTCTTGTGGATTGATATCATCGTTTATGCAAAATGCGATTAAAATTAATTAAAAAAAATAAGTCACTAAAATCTACTAAAAGTCGGCTAGAAGATGAATTACTCAAATTAAAAGAAAGCTTGTCTAGAATGTAAAACATGTCAAAACCTTAAGAATGAAAATGAGAAACTTAAAGAGGAAATAACTAAGCTCAACCAATTTAATAAAAGCAATCATTCTTTTAAGAAAATGTTAAGCTTTCAAAAACCATCCGGAAACAAATCGGATCTAGGTTTTTATTCGACCGAAGCGTCAACGAGTGGGACTAAACAAATTAAGTTTGTAAAACCACAAGAACTTGAACCCAAACCTATTAAAAATCTGTCGAATCAAATTCATTTCCGAAACCTAAATATTTACTTGCAAACAATAGTAACGTTCCCGTTGCAAATAATGACGAAGCAAAAAGGTTTCATAAACCATCTTTAAAACCCGAAGTTGGATTTACCAAACCCGATGTAAGGTCAAAAACTCCATTTCTAAAAAGACATAATAATTCTCGTCCTCGACCTAAAACACCACAACTTAGGAGAAATCAAAATAGACAAA
Organism: Tanacetum coccineum; assembly: GCA_026074375.1. Classification (NCBI taxonomy): domain Eukaryota; kingdom Viridiplantae; phylum Streptophyta; class Magnoliopsida; order Asterales; family Asteraceae; genus Tanacetum; species Tanacetum coccineum. The sequence goes on from BQNB010034794.1 coordinate 43,708, forward strand.
ATTACCCTAATATGTATATCATAATGTGGAATAATCCTCAACAACAAAATTATACTCCATGAGAAATTTGTCCACCTTTTCTACGTCCAAACCAAATGCAAAGGATGTACGACACTAACAATCTCGGACCCATAAGATATTAGGGACCAAATGTTTGAATCGTTATAATAGATATGCTTGGAAATAAATTTTGGAACCCGACGAGTAGATTGAAGATTATGAATACTCCAAGTTCATTACGGGTAACCAAAAGAAATTGTCTACTTTCTAAGCATATAATGGAGGTAATACTATTCTCGTAAGAAATTTAAGCGGAAATATCATAGGCAAGGGTACGACCTCTCTTTATTAAATTTGTTTAAGCACGTAGAGTATTTAAAACTTAATGTGTTAAGTGTTAGTTAAATATGTGATAATATGTGTCAAGTAATATTTATCAAACGTGATAGCAAAATAAGTACTTGAAAATGAAATATGTTTGACTAAATGATATTGTAACTAGAAATAAGAATTAGATTAGTTGCCTAGGATTCTAATCAAAAAGGAGAAATTAATTACGACAAATTCTATGCACCCGTAGCTAGATTATAATCCACAACATATTGTTTTACAATGAGGAAAATTTATATGTCCACAAGTATTAATCTCATAGAAGATGAAGAAGGTGAGTTGGTGGATAATACTAAATATATAAATATGATAAGTAATTTATTATACGGTAAGTAGGCTCGATATCATGTTTAGTGTTTGCCTTTGTGCTCTTTTCTAGGAGGTTCTCAAGAACCTCTCATGTTGAAGCAGTTTATTTTATCATCCGATACATAAAACGCACTACGCACTTGGGATTGCAATATCCTAAGAAGTCCGACATAGAAACCGTAGTATATGTCAACTTTGATTATGCGAGAGATTATGTGGACCGAAAAAGCACTAGCGGTGTTTGCACGTTTATATGATGTTGTGTAACATCTCGGTTTTTGAAGAAGCGAATCGCTCTTGCTATAACAATTCCCGAAGCCGAATACTTAAGTGCCGAAAAGGCATGACAACAATCATTATGGATGAAACAAACTCCCATCATCTACGACATTCGCTTCAACAACATTCCTATAATGTTTGAAGACTAAGGAGTCATCTTATTAAGCATAGATCTCGATCAATCTCTCCAAACTAAACATACTCTATGTTTAGTCTCTCTTGTTTCAAATAACTTTCAACCAACCTTTTACAAGCAAGTCCTATGGCACTCTAGGAAAATTAAGACTTTTGTAGTTTTTATTCATGTATGATGTATTATTATGCTTCAAGCATAATATTTAAATTTCATGTATGCATGCTGTATTATTGTGTTTTATACATAATATTTTATGTTTAATTAATACACTTGACCTTTATAAAATCTTATGTTGTCAATTATGTTTGTGATGATTGGTTGACTCCAATTTGTATAGTTGAGCTTAGTTGATAATTGATTAACACAAATATGAGGCTATTAGTCAAGTACTGCATCTATAGTTTGAATATTTTTTCTTTTGTGTTTGCTATATGTTGGAAATATTGGTCTTGTTCCTCTAACTTGTTTTTGTAGCAAAGCTACCATATCTCGATTCCTTGGTGTCCTCAAACGAGGGGGATCACACATCAAGGAGGAGCGTTTCTTCCATCGGATTCACATCGATTTATCGACGAAGGCCTTTTTGATTCTACAAAAAGAGGGAGAAATGAAATAAAACTCTTTAAAAAACTTGTTTAAAATAATTTTACATTTAATGAGTTTAGATTTTGTAATCATCAAAAAGGAGAGATTGTTGATAGAAATAATGCCTAAAAACGTTATTGATATATTTCGACTTCTCTACGTTTTGATAATTACAAAATGTAAAAACGCTCTATGTAAAATTAAACGTAAACAAGTAATTAGTCGTAAATTTTTATTTCGAAAATTAATAACTTAAAGGTATGAATAAATAAATGCTTAATTCATTTGTGATAAAAGGAATTTTTATTTTTCCTAAACCTTGCATTTTTATAAAACGTAACAAACATTTTTAAACTTATAGAAAACATATTTGTATTTATAAGAAATGTTTTATTCAAAATAAATATTTTGAATTCAAATTTTCCCTCTAAAATTGAATAAAACTAATCTAGAAAACACTTCCCCTAAAAAAGACAAAAATAGGAGTGTCCTACTATGGACGACCTCCTTATAGGTATGAGTGGCCCCCTTAGTGATAAGGGGACCGGCAAGGGAGCTAAGAGGTCCGGCTATGTAAAACGGCTTCCAGTTTTGCCTATAAATAGTGGAATGTTCCCCACAGATTTTTCACCTTTTGCACTTATTTTCTTTCTGTTCAAAATCAGTTTATACATCTCCTACAATCTTTTGATCATTTAAACTTAAGCATCTGATTCCAAGTGATTCAAGCTTAGATCTTCAAGTGTAAGAGAAGAATACTTCTTATCATCAAGTTACGAAGTATTATAGCTTAGTGTTTATGTAACGTAGTTACGATTGTGGTGTATCTTGTAATTCATTTATATCTCTTGTGATTGTGTGTAATAATCAGATCGGTTTGATCTTTTTAGTACTTATGTGAAGTGAACCCTTGTAAGGGCGGTTAGTATTTTAGGCCTCAAAATACATGTGTGTGGTAGATTGGTTCTAGCTAATATTAGGACTCGACATTTGGCTTAGTGTCGGAAATTGGTGTAAGCTACTTGTGTACGGTTTTCTTCGCCTAAAAGGAGTTTGTTGACATAGTGAAGAGAACTCTCGAGTTGGGTACTCGAGGAGTGGAGTAGGGCGAAGAGAGCTTCGTTACTGAACCACTATAAATCCTTGTGTTGTGGTTTGATCTTTCTAACTCTTATCTCTTATCTTGCAAATTTATATTATTACTTGTTGTCATTAATTTACTTAACTAGATTTCTCATATTGTGTGTACATTGAGATCACATAAACTCGAAACTAACTTTTTATATACAAACGATAAATAAATTTAAAAAACGGTAAACTATTCAACCCCTCCCCGCCCCCTTTAGTTTCCACAATCTGCCAACTGTTGTGTTGTTTCATTATTTCTAAAAAAAGTACGACGTCTATAATACATCAGTTCCTAATTAGGTGTTGACCAAACAATACAAGAGAAATTAAAATTGTCCCCAACACGGATGCAGTTTGAAATTACAATACTCACACGTAAAACACTTTTAGTGATAACAAACTAAAAACTATGATCAAGATGATCATACCCTCAAGATCAATTGATCTTGAAACTGAAATAGAAAACTGTTATAAACTTGAGAGAGAGACAAGAGAGATGTGTGAGAAACGGGTAGAACCAACTAAGCAAAACCCTACATCTCTTCAACTTATATACTCAACATTTCCACCTAGAACCCTGCACAATGAAAAGTGACACAACTAGAACTAACTTGGTTAGGCTTTAGATATTTCCATGAAAGCCCCTTTAAGTTTTATAAGCTTGCTAAAGTGAATTATAATTTTAACACCCTCCCTCAAGCTTATGAAACAAATAGGTTTACCATTCTCAGTTTTTTTTGTCAAAAAAGTATGTTGTGCAGAATTAAGAGTTTTGATTAAAATGTCAGCTACTTGATTTTTTGAATCAAAATTTTCAATTTTTAAGCAAACCTGAAGCAACCTTTTCTCTTACAAGATGAACATCAATATCAAAATGCTTTGTTTTTTCATGCATCACACGATTAGCAGCTATCTGAATAGCTGACTTATTATCATGATACAAAGTAACATGTGTAAGCTTATCCAAACCCAAATCTTTTAAGATTTTCAAAATCCACATATCTTCACAAGTAGTAGAGGCGATTGACCTTTATTCAACCAGAGCTAAAGACATGGACAATGTAGCCTGCTCTTGCTTTTCCAAGATACAAGACAACCATTGACAAAAACACAATACCCAAAGACAAACCTTCTTGTCATAAGACATTTAGCCCAATCAGAATCAGAATAAGATATGACTTTAAACTCATATTTACTGTTAAGGAAATCAATACCACATCTAGTGCAAGTTTCAAATACCTAATCACTATTAAACCAATGTTAAAATGAGACTGCAATGGTGCATGCATATGTTAGCTTAGGTAATGAACTGCATATGATATTTCAGGTCTAGTCATAGTCAAATATATTAGTCTCATTGTGTGCCAAAACACAATTTTCTGGCAAAGGAGCGATCACCAGCTTAGAGGCCAACAATCCCTATTCATAAAGTAATTCCAAACATTACTTTCTTTGATTTAAACATAAACCAGTTTTAGTTTTTAAAACTTCTATTCCAAGGAAATATTTTAGTTCTCCTAAATCTTTGATTTTAAACTTGTTACTCATAAAACTTTTAAACTTCCCAATTTCTATTTTAGAATTACTAGTAATGCCCAATCATCTACATAAACAAGCGGATACAATGAAAAATCTCCTTTAGTTTTGACAAACAGGGAATGGTCATTTTTTAACTGTTTAAAAATATGATTCCATTGTTTAGGAGTTAGTTTTAAGCCATATAAAGATTTTTTTTCAATTTACTAACCCTACCATTTCCTTGTTTAAAAAAACCAAAATGAGGAAGCATATAAACTTCTTCACTTAGATTTCCATATAGAAATGCATTATTAACATCCATTTGATACAATTTCCAGTCTTTTTGCATAGCTAGACTAATCAGACGCCTAACAGTTCTCATATTGACAACAGGACTAAAAGTTTCCGTATAATCTATACCCTCTCTTTGATTAAAACCTTTAGCAACTAATCTTGTTTTAAACCTTTCTCTTCACTAGTAGACTTATATTTGATTCTAAAACCCCACTTACTTCTAATTGGTTTTCTTCCAACTAAAAAATCAGTTAATTCCCAAGTATCATTTTCATATAAAGCATGCATCTCTTCATTCATATCATTTATCCAATTAACATCTTTTGAAGCTTCTTCATAAGTAAAAGGTTCAAAAGACTTATTCAGATTAGAAACAAAACAGTAATTAGCATATCTATTTAAACCATATTTAACCTACTATTGAACACATAGTCATTTAGCTTGGCAGACAACTTAGAAGACCCATAAGATCTTCTTTGACTAACTTCCTCTATTTGATTTTTTAAAAACTTTTTGGAAAACTGGAATCTCTATACTTATACCAACATTGACCTCAGATTGATTTTCCTCACATACTAGAGTTGTAGTATGTGGACCATCATGTCTAGACTGATGAATGATTGAATCAAGACTTGAGTGTGGTATATGTTCATCAGACCCAGGTTGAATCAAATCACCATCAGAACCCTGGTTGATGCACACTACCTTCTCTACTAATAGGTGTCCCTTCCTCATCATCACTGGGACTAGAATTAAGAGTTTTAAATGTTGTTTCAGACTCAACAAAATCAAAGAAATCCAAGTTTGTAACTTCATTTTCAGACTCAACAAAATACTTAGAAGACCTATTCATCTTATATGGAAAAATTGTTTCATAAAACTTGACATCCCTTAAATACAAAATGTTTCTATTTTCAAGATTGAACAATTTATAGGCTTTTTTACCACTGGCATACCTATTTGAATTATACTTTTCAAACCTACTGGAAAACTTATCAGAACCTTTTACAATAGCAACATAACACAAACACCCAAAACTCTTTAAATGAAAAGGGTTAGGTTCCGAACCATATACTAAGAAAAAAGGAGATTTTTCATTCAAAACAGAGGAAGGAAGCCTTTTAATCAGATAAACAGCAGTTAAAATACATTCAGACGAAAACATAAGAGGAATCCCCCCTAAAACATAAGGCTTCTAGCCACATTCAAAAGATGCATATGTTTCCTTTAAACTATACCATTCTGTTGTGGTGTATATGCACAAGTAGTCTGATGTAAAATTCCCATAGTATCCAAAAATTCACTCATTTTATGATTAGTGAATTTAGTATCATTATCAGACCTAACAACCTTTATTTTTTATTAAACCGAGTTAAAACCAGATTATAAAAACTAACAAACACTTGAAAAACTTCATCTTTAGACTTAAGCATATACACCCAAATAAATCTATTGAAATCATCAATAATAGTTAGGAAGTATCTAAAACCCTCCCTACTAATCACTTTATAAGGACCCTAGACATCAAGATTAACCAATTGACCAAAAAAGTTGATTTATTTTCTCTTAAATGAAAAAACTCCCTTCTCTGCTTTGCCTTATGACAAACTTCACAAGAAATTTCATGTTTAATATGATTCAAATTCAAAACCTGATTAGTAGGATGCCCCAACCTATTATGCCAAACATCTTTAGAAAAATAACAAGTAAAAAACTCACTTTGACAAACAGAAGCAGACATACTATACTCTTTATCAAACAAGTTTAACCCAGCAAATTCACTACCAGTCCCCAGAACATTCCCCCTTTTTTAAATCCATGATATAACACTTAGTTTTATCAAAACAAACACTCAACTTACTATCTTTAATCATTTTATTCACAGATAACAAACTAACACACTATTCAGGTACAACCAACACATAAAACAAAATGACATCATTGTTTAACTTCAAGTAACCAACATGTTTTATTTTGGCAAGAGTTTCATTTGGATGTCCAACAGTTGCTTTAAATCAGATATATCAACTAAATTTATCATATTTTTAGTGTTATTTGTCATGTGTAGGTTAACCCCTGATTCAATTATCCAACCTAACTAATAATTGATTCCATTCACCTTGATATTAGCATAATAAATCTATAAAAGTTTTGATTAAAAAATACATTGCAACTAAAGAAAGAACTTTTAATACCTGCCATGTTGGCATGAGCTGTAGAGGTAGACTTATCATTCAAAAGGCTCATCAATTTCATAACATGTTCATTATTTAAAGATAAAGATCCAGTTGATGTTTTCAAATCATTGTTACCCACAAACCCTCCCTTAGTATAAGTATTGTTACTCTTATTATTGTTAAAATTATCAGCTGGTTTTAGATTGGAATTTCTTTTAAAACCAGGTGGCTAAGCAATGATTTCAAAACATTTATCAACAGTATGACCCTTTAAACCACAATTCTTACACAACAAATTATCATAATTTTCTTATTATCAGACTAATTACCATTATTCCTGTTTATGTTATTATTACTTGTTCTAGACACAAACGCATAAACTTGAGGTTTTTTAGTTTTCACAAAACTAGCAGGAATCCCTCTGGGAGATTCCTCTATTGATACAATAACAAAAGCATCTTTGAACTCGGGGAGGATTTCCCTAGTCAAAGACTACTCCTTATGGGTTGATATATGTCATCAAGACCCATAAGAAATTGCATCATTTTCAACAATTTACCATGATCAATTAACTCAATTCTAGCCTCACAAGTACAGTATAAGAGTTTGTTAAAATATCAAACTCCCTCAACAAAGAACTCAACTTATGATAATGTTCAAACACATGAAGACCTCATTGTTTAAAAGTATTTACTTTTTGTAACAAGTTGAACACAAAGGAATAATCTATTCTGTCAAAAGTTTCTTTTATGTGTGTGCGCGCGCACATGTGTGTGTGCGTGTGTGCGCGTGCGCGCGCGCGTGTGTGTTTGGGTGTGTGTGGGTGG
>BQNB010034795.1:0-26335 GCA_026074375.1 Tanacetum coccineum
GACATTATCAAGCGGGTGATCCTAGCTCCATTTCCCGAGATGATGATGTGGTTGAGATACATGTGTTAAATCTGCTGAACAAACATCCCCAGATGATGATGCTTCAGAACTAGGTTCGAGAGTAAACACGTTTACAAAGGGATTATTGTCAACAGGAGCAAAATGATTGTCTTTAATGATAGTAGATCCAGCAGCAACACCTTGATGTGAACTTGGAGATTGTAATGTCGAAGATGACGGTGAATGACTTGGAGAGGGTACATCTTGATCAATGGTAGTAGAAGAAGGTGTACCAGTTAAATCGACTGGAACTAGAACTACCGGAGTAGGAGAAATCGGTCTTTCAATACGTGGAGGTTCCAGGTATTCATCGAACATCAGTTAGAATAGGATCTCTAACTATTTATTTGTTGGGGGTACATAAGGTGCTGCAGGGACCGGATTGGGTACGAGCCCTGAACTTATCTGTCCAGGCGTAAAAACATAGGAGTGGGTCCTGTACTGAGTTGCACAGGAGCCATTAGCTCAGACAGCTCATCGAATTGAACGTGAATAGTTTCCATGATTTTTCGGGTTCTTTTGTTGTAGATTCGATAACCCTTCCTGTTGGGAGCATAACCAACGAAAATTCCAATATCAGCTGTTGGTTGCAATTTTCCAAGATCCTCGCTGTCATTTGTAGGGTAACAAAGAGCACCAAAGACTCGGATAAAAGTAAGGTCATGCTTCTTATCATGCACCAGCTCGTAAGGGGTTTTGTTATGACGAGTGTGTATGAGGGAACGATTTTGGGTGTAACAAGCAGTAGCAACAACTTCTGCCCATAGAAACATCGGAGTCTTAGAGAATATCAACATTGTCCTAGCAGCCTCTACAAGAGTACGCTTCCGTCTTTCGACAACGTCATTCTGCTGTGGAGTCCTTGGAATTGTTTTTTTAGTGAAAAATGCCGACACGTTCATAATACTTAGTCAGAATTTGATGGACAAATTCGGTTCCATTATCGGTACGTATGTATCTGACAGTTTTGTTGAGACCGACTTGTATTTTCTTCCGAAAGTTAATGATGAACTCTGGGGTTTCATCTTTCGATCTAAAAAACTTGACCCAAGTAAACCTAGAATAGTCATCAACGATGACTAAGATGTATTTCTTCCTATTAATTGTTTGCACTCGCATTGGTCCACATAAGTCCATATGCAGGGTATTAAGAACTTCCCAGTTCGTGTTTTCAGCTTTGGGTGTGTGGGTATGCCTTTTGCTCTTTCCTAGTTGACATGCGGAGCAAAGATGATCTTTTTCAAACTTTAATCTAGGTAAACCTCTTACTAAATCCTTTCATGTAAGGTCATTGATGGTACCAAAGTTTAAGTGGTTTAAACGACGATGCCATAACCATGATTTGGTCTTGGAGGCTTTGGACAACAAGCAAATTGGGGAGGACTTCATCATGTCTTCAACCGAGATAGTATACAAATTAGAACCACGAGAACCTTTATTTAATTCAACACCATCAGTATCACGAACATAACATGAGTGCTTCCTGAATGCAACTTCAAGATCTGAATTACAAAATTGTCTGACAAAAAACAGATTGTGTCACAGTCCTTCTACATAGTATACCCTAGAGATCACACTGTCACCAATCACATAATCTCCATAACCCATAATAGCACCAAAGTGGTCATTCTCGAATCTAACTGTCCTGATGAACTTTTTCATGAAATTCTTGAGCCGAGAGCGATCCCCCATCATATGTTTTGAGCAGCCTGAGTCTAAATACCAAAGGACGATCTATACAACCTGCATTTGAAAACAGACGAAGATGGAGAGTGGGTTCTTGTTGGTTAGCAGTAGCAATAGTAGAATGCCAAGAGGCATTAATTGCCTCATTCTCAGTTGGAGTAGGAATGCTAGTGGGAATTGCCTTTACTGTTTGGTTTTATGTTGGTATCTAGTTAATGGTTTCTGAGATGTGTGACTTGTGTTCTCAGTTATCACAAGGCACTACTTTGGATTTAGTGAGCCTAGTTAAAAGGGCACTGTTCTCCTAAAGTGAATGTCCTTCCCGTGGGCTTCCATTGATAACCGACATTAGTAAGTAGTTTTCCTGTTGCTTTTCACACTTGCTTAACTTGCTTAGGTTTCCAAACCTTCTTAACTTTGCTCATAAAATTCTTAATAGAGGGGGATGCATGCATATAATTCAAATAATCAACCACACACATATCATGATTTGCCAAAATAAAGCATTTGTTACATGTTTTGTAAACAGAACAATAATTTGAATTAATTACAACACGCTTAGAGCTAATACTAGAATTCACACGATTTGATTTCTTCCGACTAGATTTATTTATCCTAGGGTGTTCTTCTACTGTCTTCTTGTTGTCACTTTTAGCTGGCGAGATCTTATTATTCTTGGTATTGCTCCTAGGGTTTGATCCGCTAGCGTTAGTGCAACTGCTTACTCTTGTAGAATGAATCACAGGGATATTAGTCTTCTGAATGTTCAGTCGCTCTACATGTTTGTGTGTGTTATTAGTTGACGTTTCACATTGGTCCTCAAAAGTAACTTGCTTTTCCCTAGTTAAAGGGGTAGAGGCATGCTGTATATCTTGTGTATTGAAGTCTTTTGGACAAGTGCCAATCACATATTCTAACAGTTCATGAGAGGTTTAGTGTAAAGGCAAGCAGATGCAAGTGAGCTATCTAATGGTCTTTCAACCTTAGCTTCCTCTACAATCTCGCGAAGGGTTTCTATACTTTCCTTAAGGTGTTTGAGATAATCTAGATGCACTTCCCTATTGTTCCTATTATGAGGAGGAATTGGTTTGACATCTATAGCATACCTACCAGGTGCAAGAACTCTTGGTTTTACAGAATCCATAGTGACACATTTCATATTTTCACGTAGTTGGGCTTTTAGATTCTCATTTTCAGTTGACAGGGCATTTATCTGTTCGATATGTTTAGCACGCATAATCTTAATAGAATCGTACAATTCCTTGTAATGTTGCTTAACCATTTCATTCTTTGCCCTAAACAGTTCATTTTGTTCTTGAAGAACAGTGACTTTTTCGGTTAATTGAGTGATCTGAAAATCTAAGGCCCTGAAATCTAGAGTACGATCTACATCACTACGGGTCTTCGTTAATTGAGAGATTTGATTTCTTAATTTTTTGATGGCGTTGTCCTTTCCTTGAATTGAAGCTTTTATTTTTTCAATTACAAAGACTGAGTCAAAATCAGGAGCATCTTGAGCGGGTAGAGATGTGTTGTTTCTAAAACGTTCTTTAAGGTTTTGATACTTTAACTGTAAATTTAAGTGATTTACCTCAAGATTTGAAAAACCTTTTACTAATTCAGCGTGATCATCTTTTTGAACTTTATTACATAATTTAGAAATCTCTGCTTCAAGTTCCAGACAACGTGCTTGAACAACAGTGTGTGCATCATGCATTGCAGTGAATCTAGATATAGTAAGCTCAGAATTTGTTGCCAGATAAAACACTTCTTTGGACAAGCAATCAAAAATTAAATTATCATTTGCAATGAGAAGATTTTTCTGCTCAATCTTATCATGCTTCCTAATAACAACATTTTGGTCAACCTCAGCTTCTAACTCTTCAAAAACGCTTTCATTTCTTTAATTTCTTTAGTGAGAGCCTTTTGAATACCCTCAAAATGGTCTTCAAGTGTTTTGAAAAATGGAATGACTTCGGTAAGATAGCATTCCTTGGTTTGTTCGAAACCCCTTTCCCCTTCAGTGAGCCCAGTTGGTGTAATTCTCTTTTACAAGTTTTTTCAAATTCTGAAAAAAGTTGTACAAGTGCAAAAATGTTAATTTTCACTTGACTTTTTGTTGGAAGCACCCTGAGGACAAGCATTATAGGTGTATTTGGAGGATACACCGTCAACGCTTTGATTGGTCTGGAAGCTGTGGTATGCTCTTTGAGAGCTTCTGCTTTCATTTTGATGAGATCCTTGGACCAAAATATCTGCTCAGGGGTTAATTGTTTCTGTGGTGTGAAAGTCGCTAAATAATTCTCTTTTGAGTAATCATGTGGTGCATCTTAACCTTCTTTTTCACACACTCTGGGTCTTTCATTTTTTTCATTCATTTGCTTTCTAGTGATCTCAGCTATCTCTAGGGTATCCTCAGAGTCGTGTACTCTGGCCGGGTCGTGATGTTTTTTGATTATTTCATGGCCATTGTATAGAGCATGTTGAACTTGCTTTGCACGGTTGAGATATAAGGGGTACTTGTAGCCTATTGCTACCTTATTCTGTTCATCATAGTGAGGTTTTGGTTTACATAACATGTGAATTGTTTGAAGAGACTGATCTTGTTTGAATAATCTATCCTGACCTTTTCTTTTAAAGCTTTCATGTCCAAAACTTCTTCAAGATATTTATTTTATTTCTGTTTAAAATCCTTTTTCAAAGACGTAACTTCTTCTACCATTGACTTTTTATGGTTAATGGTGGAGTTCAGTTGCATTTTTACAGAATGAAGTTCCCTTTTCAAATTTTCTTCTTTAATATTGCGGTCAGTGATAACTATTCTTAATTGTTCATCAATCTTTTGTTCTCTTTTAGTTAATTTAAACTTAGCCCGTCTTTCATACAGTTCAACTTGTTCCTTATATGTCGCAAGTTCAGCAGTCAATGATTTATCAACAACATTGTTCTGGGTTGTCACCGAGACACATTGACTGTATATGCATATCATTTAATATCATCATATATGCATCATTTGGTACATAAGATACATTACTTTGTACAATTGGCACTGCATTGTCCTTTACATACTAATCATAACAACGTAGTTTGGTTGTACATCGTCATGCATATTGTGTACTTCATGATGTTCACAAACATCATCCTGATAGTTGTCATGATTTGGTACATCAGATAGAATGTTCGAATCATATGATGGACTAGCTTCATCATAAACAGGATCCGCGGATGAGAGATTTGCCATGAACATAGTCTGTGCAGTATAAGCCTCATCAACATTAGAGTCAAATGCATCACAATCATCAGCTTGAAATATATTATCCACATTAAGTGCTAAATCTTGAACCGGTTGCTCATCTACATCTTCATCAATAGCATTGTCTTGTCCACCTGCAAGAAATAGAAACTGCTCTTCATCCAATGCCACCCCATTCTCTTATGCTTGCATCAACAACATCTTGTCTTTGAAGTATTCTAAGTTCTGTGGTCGCTTGGGCTGAGTGCAGTTCCTTCAAATGTGGCCTATCCCATTGCAGTTGTAACACTTTATCTGCCTTGCTTGACCTGGATTTGCATTCCTGACTCTGTTCTGAGATCCCCTATAACCAGCTGCACCTGTACCCCTTGCATTGTTCCACTGACCTCTATTCTGTCAAGCCTGAATATTCTGAACCACAACTCTACCGTCTTGAACTGTGGCTTGGTTCCTTATATTTGATGAGGTTCTGAGTTGATTGTTAGTTTGAGGAAGGTATGTCTTGTATGATTGGGTGAGTAGGGCAAGTGTGTTGGTTAAGTTCTTAATTAAGTTGTTAGTTGGAGGGAGTCTTGAGTCAAGTTGAGTATTGTCAGCAAAGTGTGGTAGAAGATGTGTGGGTGGTGAAGTGGTAGATGATTGTGAGTAGTACTGCTGATGTGAGACATTAGACATCAAAGCGAGAGGATCAACATTGGGTTGAGTGAATCGTTCCAACAACATTTTGTTCTCATTGGCATGTGCCTCGTGTTGCTTCAGATAAGCATATAGCTGATCATAGTTAGAGTCCCTCAATCCTTAGTTCAGTTTCACTACTGTTAAGAATCTACCCCATTCAAGCAACATGTTATGAACAAACTTTGAATTCAACTGCATTCTGGACATGGTCATCTTGATGTTTCGCATGTCGTTGATGAGCTTGGCAAACCGATCATAATAGTCATGAATGGTTTCTCTTTTTTTCTGACGGAAGTGTTCAAAGTCATCATACAGTTGTGATTCACGATCTTCTTTCGTTAATTCAGAACCTTCAAGGAGCATCTTCACATTATCCCAAATGTCCTTTGCATCAGTGTAATGATTGATAAGAGTGTAGATGTCTTTTGGTAACCCTTGAAGTAGGATATTTATTGCCCAAATGTCAGCGTTATACCTATCTTTATCTTCAGGTGAAAGGTCAGAGTAGACTCGAGCTCGTTCTGGACCTAGATGTAAGGCACCTTCATTCCCTTCAGCAAGTGTTTCCTGAAATGTTCCCATCTGAAAAGGTCCTTCATCAATCGACTTTAGGATGTTTACTCCATTCTCTTTACCCCGAAAATACAGTCGAATACGTTGTTGCCATGATGCAAAGTCAGTCCTATTAAGCATAGGTGGTCGGGTATCGGACCCGGCACATTGGATATCTTCTGAAAGATTAGCCATCTTAATTGATTTTGAAATGATTTAAGTTGATCGAACAATGATTAGTGATTGTATGTTAAAAGTGGTGATGTTTGTTTAAGTGTTTAGTTGTTTGAGTTTGTTACGTTTATCAAGTTTGAAAAATAGTCTAAATTCCAAACAGTGTACCAAACCGCTGGATTAGTCCTCAAACCGCTACTGTCAAACTCCTACTAGAGTATATGGTAAACCGCTATGAAGAAGTAACACCAAACCGCTACCAAGAAATAAAATTGGCAGAGGTTTGTTTCCTAAATCACAATGAGAATTTGTCTTCAAAAACCTGTAAACCGCTACAGATCAAACCATTACAATTATCAAATCTCTACTAGTAAACCGCTACACTTGAAGACAAACCGCTACTGACAAACCTCTGCCTAATAAGACAAATCGCTGTCAGAAACGACAAACCTCTAGCACAGTGTACGATCTGACAAACCGCTAGAACAGTGTACTTTCTTGATAAATCACTAGAACAGTAAACCAAACCGCTACGATAAACTACAAGCAGAATACCAAACCGCTACGAAGAACTACAAACTTTTACACCTTAAAACACCCTAAAAATCACCCTTTTAAACGTTTTAACTTGGTTTCTTTTGCACAAATAAGTACTAGAGGGCTATAACAACTACAAAAGCATGCATTTTAACACAATAAACGTAAAAATCAATGAAACTCAAGAACAATAGCTAAAACCTCCTAAAACTCAACTTTTGATCTAAACCAAGCACTAAAAAATAAACAAGCGATCTAATCATCCCATGAGCTCTGATACCAATTATAGGATATTGGAAATCATAACACAATGGAAGATAGATGAATTAGCCAAGTCTAGAGAGAAAAGCTTTATAGTGAGAGAAAGTGAACTTGTATAATGAAATGACTAACCACCTCTTCCAAGGCATGGAAGAGGCTTATATAGTAGCTTACAAAATCAGCCCTTAGGCTATGGAATAGGCTTACACTTTGGGCTTTATAACCCGGCCCATTACCAAACATTACATATTAAACGTTAAACTACGAGCTATAATAACTGGTACAATACACAGGTTGACTGAGTCTTTTTCTAATATCTAACAACTCTTGTCTTAATATCAAGAAAACTTTGCAATTTTATCTACGAATAAATGTCGGTTAGAAAAATAAACTAAAAACAATAAAAGTCGATACGTTGTATCTATATTTTAGGATACGCTGTACCGAGACCTGTAAGAAAATAAACCATACAGGCAGAGGTCAAATACGTCGTATTTAGAAATCTGAATACGCCGTATTGGCAAGTCTGACAATAAAGTTTTAAAGTACTGTAAAATAAAAGGATAACGTCCATGTTGATTAATACGCCATATTCATGGGATTGGATACGCCGTATTGATGTGTGCTTAAACACACATCATTTTTATACTGGAAAACACACTAAAACAGACTAATAACCATAAAATATGTGAAATTATATTGCAAATATGTTTGGTATGTCTTATTATGTCTTGTAGGTACAAGGGATTGAAAACGAAGCAAAAACAGTGATTTTCGGATGAGTTTCAACGACGCTTTCACGTTTATCGAGATTCAAACGAACTCGGAAAAATTCTCCGAACACTCCATTAGAAAGAGCATGAAATTACGAGTCTGCCAGTACGAGGTGGCAGTACGAGGTGGCAGGGTAGCAGCTCGGCTGGCCAATGGGAGGACGACACGTGTACACGGTGACAAGAAATGGCAGCTGTCAAAAACGCAGAAGGCAATCATTGGTGATTTATTACTGGTTGACGGGTGCCCACGTGGCCTAATGATTGGCTATTAATGAATCAGTATTAATGGCATATTTGAGGACATGCGAAATCACTAATTTACCCCTCTAGGAGTTGGGCTTTATAATCCCCCTCACTTCCTCTCATTTGATACATCTTTCACACACTTTTTCTTTACATTTTAACATAGTTTTTAGCATATCTTTTTATTAGTTAAGGATTTTGCAAAAGCTTTTTAGCTTAATATTTTAGCTTATTATACTAGCTTATTATTAATGAAGATGAAGTTTTTAAACGTTGGTGTCACTTAAGCTTATTTCTTTTTCTTATCCTCTAATCTTTCTTATCTTATTTTCTTTAGCTTATATCCAAATAAGCTCTTCTATAGCTTATTCTTGGATTATTGAGATTACCTTATTTTCGTATAGCTTCCTTATAGATTATTCTATTTAGCTTATTTCATATATTTTTGTTTTTTAAGCTTTCAAATAAGCTTTATATAGCTTATTTTCGAGTAGTTTATAAAGCTTTTAGCTTTTTTCATTTAGCTTTTTTTGGTCTATTGTTTTAGATATAATCCTTAAATATACTCGATTCTCATTCACTTTTCGAAGAGAACATCTTAGTTTTGGGTGGATTTAGATTTATTAATAATAGATTTATTGTTTTCATTTTCGATCTAGTTTTTTTAGCTTAAAGTTGTTAGCTTTTTCAAGTAGCGTATTATTTTAGATCTAATCCTTAAATATACCTAATCCTTATTCACTTTTCAAAGTGAACAACTTAGTTTTGGGTGGATTTAGATTTATTAATAATAGTTTTATTGTTTTCAGTTTTTTGGATCTAGTTTTTAATAGCTTATAGTTGTCAGATTAATCTATAGGTTATAATTGTTACATTGTTCACTTTAACCTTAGTTTTGTTTGATGGAACCATTTCTACATCTAAGGTGTGGAGCTTAAGGGTTTTATAAGCTAGTTTAATTTCTAAGTTTA
Organism: Tanacetum coccineum; assembly: GCA_026074375.1. Classification (NCBI taxonomy): domain Eukaryota; kingdom Viridiplantae; phylum Streptophyta; class Magnoliopsida; order Asterales; family Asteraceae; genus Tanacetum; species Tanacetum coccineum. The sequence continues at coordinate 9,192 of BQNB010034795.1, forward strand.
AAGCTTTTATAGATTTTACAAAGCTTTTTAGTATATAAAGTTAACAACTTTATTAACTAATAAGTTAAATAAAATCTAATAAAGAAGTAAACTTAGTATTTTATTTACTTTATAAGACCGGATGGTTTAATTCGTCTCACTTCGTCACACGGGTTCTACTTTCCTTCCTTTTTCAATACATATTAGTTTTAGTTTATTAATTAGAAACAAATATCATTGTTGATTTGATTGTTGCTATGATTAGTGAGTAGTTATTAAATACTTGTTAAGTGAGTTGTGACTAGGGAATTAAGTGTGAAATTAAAAGGGATTGTTGATTAATAATTTTTGGATTATTTAGATTTCTTGTTTGGTTATTTTGACGGGCAAAAACCGTTAGGATAATCAAACATCAATCTAGTAATTAATACCAAAATAAAAGATTGTTTTCAAAATAAACCAACGTTATGAGAAAATAGTTTTTTTTAAACGGGTACTGATTCATCAATAAAAACTTTCCTTCACACTTAATGATTTTTTCGCCTCACTTGACAAGCATATCTGTTAAACATATATTTTAGATCTTTTAGCTTAATATTTCGTAGTTTAAATCATTAGTTTAAAACAAACCAAAAAAAATCTTTGATAATCAAGCATCCAATTAAAGACATAAACGCAAATCTCTATTCATATCTCGTCGAGGACACGACTCCGGAAGATTTAATTATTACTTGTCCTCAAGTAATTCTTTTATCTAAACGATAAATACTATAATATTGCTTTGACACGTTACACGAAACACATCACATATCGATAACCTAGGAAGACGGACTCGATACAAAATTGAAATTACATTTCGGGTTGTCTCCCGACAAGAACAAACACTTTTGTTTACAAAAAAGTGTTTAAGTTAGACTTGTTTCAGCTTAGTATATCCTTATAAAACAACTTGGGGTCGAAGGGGATGCCAAATGACACATATAAATTTTCAAAAAGATTTATTAGCATACCCTTCTTTAAAAATTTCCAAATCATGATATTAATAGTTAATTTCTTAATAAAAGTTTCAACTATGAAAATTTTATTGTTTGTATCAAGACTTGTTTTCCAAAGTTTATTTGACACTTTTGTATAGGTACCAACATCGATACTTATTATATTACGTAATGGTTCGATAAATATATCCCCCGAAGACTGTTTGATACCTATTTTATCTTCACCATTGTCCTTATCCGATTTTAATTCATTGATAGAAAATATATCATAAGAAAATAGATCTATATCAATATTCAAGATGTTGAATTTTTCTTTTTTAGAAAGTCGTTTATTTAAAGCTTTTCTTTCTGATATAACGTTTTTATCACAATATTCGGACAATGATGTTTCATTATTCCAATTAACTTCATCGACATGTTAAGAACTTAATGCATCATCATAAATTATAGCTGGGAATTTTGTTTTAAAAAATCTTAGGTAGTCAATATCTCTAAGATAATCGATCTTACCATACTTGGCAGTTTCCCAGTTATACACTTTACCGATTCTAAGAGATTTCTCAGTTTCATACTGAACATATTCTTCCATAGTGATAGCTGGGTCCTCCATTTCCTGTAATAAATTAGCTACAAACACAGATAAAAAGGTCTAATAGATCGATATGTAGTATTCAGTAGACTGGATACCCCGTATTGATGTTTAATGTCGAATACGTTGTATAGATTTGTAAAAGTGAATACGTCGTATCCAAAGAGATGAATACACTGTATTCAGTATTCAAACAGATACAGAACAACAAGAATTACGAATGCAAAAAGATAAACAAAACACACAAACAAACACACAAATATGCAGAATAATACAAATGCAAACTAAACTAAACTAAATCTAAACTAAAACACTAATCAACAAGAATTAAACAACTTCACTCCCTGACAACGGCGCCAAAAACTTGATGTGTATCGTTGTGTAGGTAATATTTGTATCAAGTTTTTCTATTTATATTTTGCCAACTTTACCTATTAACTAACACTAACAGGCATTGTACTCGATCAATTGTAGGTTCGTTGATAAGTAGGGTGTCGATTACTAAGAGTGAGCATTAATACTTAAATCTATCAGTATTTTAGTTGTCTATGTGAGTCCTAATTAAATCTAATTAAACCTAATCTAACGTAAAGGGGGGGGGGGTTTAGCCTGAGAGACTGGCACAAGTTTTGGTTTAATCTAACTAAATAAGACAATTAACATACACAAGCAGATAAACAAACGATAAAGAAGTAGTCGAGCACTAATGTAAGGAAAACGTATTAGCCAGTTTAATCTAATAAAATGTAGGAATTGTTTATATGTGCAATGATTGTATTACTTTGCTGGTGTTATATCATTCCCTAAGCTTATGTGGTTATTCTCCCTAAACTTTATTAAGTTAATCCTGTCACAATTAACCTAAATTCTCATAAAGCATACACAGTTAATTATAATCTATCTAGGAGACAATACTGGTGATATATCAAAACCTAGCTCATCGAGGCTTTAACCACTTATGCCCAATCGTTATATATATGCTGATAGTCCATGGTCCAAGCACTTACCCGAGAAAATAGAACGTTATGTGTAATCCTAAGTCACCTCTTAGTCTACCTATTCACTTAACCAAGGGGAGAAACGTAGGCTTAAATTTGCAGTCCTATTATTCCAGAGTCACATATATAAACTGTATGTAGTTCTATCCCAGTCTGTAGTCTCACTCTGACACAATTTTAGATCCATTTGAATGACAGATTAAACACATAATCAAACATAAACAGATATGAAGTGATAAACATAATCAACATGCAACAAAAAGGTAAATAATCAATATAAACAAACCAAACATTAAATTATCATAAACATGACTAATACCTACAGGTATTAGCCCATAGTCATTATAACAAAACACAGTATCACAGACTAACGATTAAAGTAAAGAAAATGATACGCTAACCGAACGCGTATAACGTAGTATTAAGATTACAAGAGCTTCCTATTGACTTGAGGCACTTGCTGACCTTCTTGGCTTCTTAAAATTGTCTGTAGATCGTACTTGGTGGTTAAAGGCTTTTGTCCCCCTTTGAAAATCGAATGTATGGTTTTCTTTAAATAGTTTCTGAAATTAGGTCGATACGCCGTATTGGAAGGGTCTAATACGGCGTATTCGGTAACTTGGCGTGGGCTTCACGATTATAATATTCTAGAATATTCATCAGCTGCTTCATTATACGGCGTATTGGATCTTCTAGATACGACATATTGGATGTAAGTCATGCTTGTTCTGAATGTTGACTAAAGCATCATATACGGTGTATCTGCTAATGTGGATACGGCGTAATCTTCTGGATACGGCGTATTGGATGTAAGTCATGCTTGTTCTAAATGTTGACTAAAGTATCATATACGGCGTATCTGCTGATGTGGATATGGCGTATTCTTTAAAGTCAGGCAATGGTCTTGAATTCGTCTAAGTCTTGGAATACAGCGTATTTGTCTAGAATGATATGACGTATTGTTTGTTATAATAAGTAGACTTTCTTGAATTCGTTTATGCTCTAAAACACGTTCTTTTCTTCATCTTTTTCCAATTGCTCGATAATAACTTAGATTAACAAATATAAACAATTAAGTATCAAATCTTATATTAAATAATATAAAACGAGCAATATAGCTAGGATAAATGATGCTAATAATGTGACGTTATTTGATTTCATTAAAGATCTAATCACATGTAACAAGAAGCAATATAATAGAGATTACAAACTAGGTTTCATGCAATCATAAACAAACACTAATTTAATATAGCCAAGCATGTTAATATAAAGCGAAGAACAATTAATAAAACAACACATAGATATATTAAAGGATTAAATGGGTAAAGGAACTTTACTTCAATTGAACATGGAGTAACAATGAGTACAAAAGGGTTAGAAAACCCTAAAATTCGACTATCATAGCTGCTACAAAGGTTCTCCCAAGTTTCCACCCGAAAATATGAAAAAATAAGGTTTGTATATATAGAAGTTGGGTTCTAACATCGTCGCTAGGGCTTTGTGTGACATCCGTGATTTAATCTGGTTAGTGATACCTTTAGAAAGGGCTAAGAGTTCATTTTATGTGTTTAAGTCTTGTGTTATGTGAAATGAAAGTTATATTTAGAAAGTTTAGTAAGTAGCGTTTAAGTAAAAAGGTTTAATCAAATTAGCTTAGGTTTTTATAAAAACTTAAGGTAATGAAGTAAACAAGTTAATTAATAATTTTATAAAGAAAAATATAATAAAAAAAATATATGGGGTGTTTGTTTGGACGACAAGGAAATAAAAAGGAAAAAAAAGTTCTATCTTAAAACCAACTCTAATTAGAGTAGGACTCAAACAAAATATCTATATAATCAAAAACCCTAGCTCTCTTCCCCCCTTTGCTTGTGCCGTGCAATCTCCTCTCCCCAAAACCCTAAGGAGTCGATTTTCATTGCTAGATCCAAGAGTCAATTAAGAGTTGTTGTTTAGGTGCTTATAATCAAGGTAAGTGTGTTCATCCTAGTTTAATTAATGTAATCATGTAACAACTAATTGATGATAGATCTAGGGTTTCATAAAATACAGAATATTATTGATGTTTAATGATGCTAGAGTGATTAGGGCTTGATTAGGGTCATGTTCATGCAATTGGTTAGGTTAGATTTGCATTAAAACTTGATTTAGGGTTGAGCAGAATTTTGGGTCGTGTTTAATGACTGATATATAGATGATAAAAACGTGCATGAATAAGCCAAAAGAGTCTACTTTTCAGAAAATCCGGCCTCGAAGGTTTTTAAGGTTGGGAAGTCATTCAAATGTTGGTTACACTAAAAGTTATCAAATAAGTAAATACGAGTCAGATTTAGGTCATGTTTGGGAAGGTGAAACCCTAACTTAAAAGTAGAATTAAGCTTAGTCCTTCTACAGTAGTTAAGTTCCATATGTCTATTGATAAACCCATGAAAATTAGCCTCTGAAAGCATGTCTAAGTATGGTACTTAAAGTGATATATTTTGGTGTGCAATCAGATCCGAATTAGGACAGTTTTGAAATTTGATTTTATATGAAGTAGTTACACATGTAAGTAATACCTGGGAATCACAAGGTAGTTAATATACTCATAAATGAACATGGGTGATTTTTGGTATAAATTATGAAGGTCATTAAGTAAGGGTTTTGAGTACGTAAAGAGACACTAAAATTCTATAATTCTAATTTAATTATAAGTAGCTAGTGTTAATGAGATGGGTAAGGTTGGGCATGGTGTCGGGGTGACCCGTGATCGTTAACTAAAACCTTAGACATCCATCATATGTGTGTTACATGGATTAGAGCTTTAGCTTGGTTACGTGTAACCGTGTTTATTTATTTGTATAGTTGCGTGTGAGATTTGGAAGCTGCGTTTGAGCATTCATGTGAGTTTCATAGTCCCTCTTTTCACATCGCTTTTAAATTGGGATGGAAATGATGCAAATGGATTTGAAATGTTCTAATTACTGTGATTATGTGTCTTTATTTTGTAAGTGTATGGACTTTACTTAGCTATTGTATGTTATGTGCTAAATGCTTATGTGTATTTGGATCGGGGGTAACGTTCCTACCCATTTGTTTTGATATTGGATCGGAGGTAACGTTTCTACCCATGTGAAGTGACAGTTTTAATGGTTCGGGGGTAACGTTCCTACCTAATTGTTGATATTTGTTGGATCGAGGGATACGTTCTATTCCCATGCTCGTTATGGTTACATCTGCATGTTAGCTTGTATGATAGTACAGTAATTGTCCTACCATGTTTGCATTAATCACGGTAATTGTTTATAAGCTTTGATTTCCGTGTCTTAAGCCTATGACTCTCACCAACATTATGTTGACGTTTTAAGCATCATTTTTAAGTAATCTTCTTGAGGATAAGGAAGTTAGGAGGAGTGGCTAGTGAGACCCTAGGCATTGCATGCGGAGTCTAACTCCTAGAGTTTTTTTTGGCATTTGAATTGTTTGCTATTTGATTGTTTATTGGATGTTTAGACTTTTGGATTATGTTTCCTTGTGGTATGACTTTGCTATCGTAATGCAAGACTCCTTTATCTTGTGTTAGATATTGTCATGACACATTGTGTCTCATTTATTTATCTGTTTCATTTAGTTCTCTCTATTGTTGACACCATTGTGTTGTGATGATATCCATGATGTTACGCCTCGTGTTTTCGCCTAGGCGGGGTGTGACAGATTGGTATCAGAGCCTTTGGTTATAGAGAAGTAGGTGATTGAGCTTAGACTATAACCTAGGGGTCCTTCATGTAGATGCATTTAGGGTTTAAGTGTTTATTTTTATAACTGCTATGCTTCCCCTCTATTTTGCATAGCTTATATATTTCGTATTTTGCTAAGTTGTCATTTTAGTTATTTTGCCTATGTTTTTTCCCCTCTATGATATGTATTACTTTCTTAGTATTTTAGTTATGTTTTTCCCTCACCCGTAAGAAGTCTCGTTGGGGAACTGTTTTCCCAACTAGACTTAAGCATATAAGGAGCCTCTTGTGGAACCGAAAGAGATAGGATAGTTGATCGTTTGTCGGATGCGCGTAATAGGGCTGGACCCGCGGAGTCGGGTGATTCTTGCGTAGGCAAAGTCAAACCCAAGCGAGGCCCAGCATAAGTTTATCCCGTCCTTTACCTCGTCATGTTGTTATTGATTATTTCTTTCGGATATTTCGTATTTTGGGAGTCGTTGCGAGACTTTCGTTCCTTTATGTCGTTTCGATTTTATTTTGATATAAATAAGTAGTTATTTGATGGATCATCCTTTATGTGTCAAGTTGGAGTGGTTTAAGATGTGCAATGTGGATTATGTGCTTATATGTGAATTATGATTGAAATGGGTAGTCTTGAAAGTAAGTACACGTGTGAAAGGAGGCACTTATAATTATGGTGGCCAACATAATTATAAAGGCATCACACACGTAGACTTGTGACCATGATTGCATTTATTTGTGTTTGGTTGTAAGATGGTAGTGTAATATGTTTTTTATATATGTGTATTCATGATAAGGATGGTGGTATGGGTAGAGAATTATTCTCTTACCCTAATTGGAGGATATGTTAAATTGAGTTGTATAGATAGTAAGTTTCCCTCCATCTATTATTTGCGGATACCTAGTATTGGTATTATAGAGGTTGCTCGTTTGCTCGATTGTTTGTTCGGAATCTGCTCTTTCGGATATAGGCGCGTTTTATTAGTTCTTTCGTTGCATTGATTACTCGTATGAGTATCAAACGTTTCTTTTAAGCACTAATTGTTCCTAACATATTAGTGTGGATCATTACTCCCTTAGTTGTATATCTCTTAGTTTTCGTAACCCATTGGCGACGTGTTACTATCGATGCTTTTAGGTTTGCTCTGTTGATCGTTATTTAGATAAGACCTTACGTTTTCTTTTGGGTACGTAACGTCTTGCATGAGCTTTCTTGTACGAGTTCGCTTGATTTTATTTTGAGTATATGGTTCCTGGTATTTTCTTTCGTTTTCAAACAATAGAATTGTGTTAGAGTCTGTACGGTGTTTTACGACCCCTTTTGGTATTATGGTGTCCTTTGTTTGAGTAACATATTTCATAATTGATGTCTACTTATAAAAACTCTTTGGAAGTATTGTGTTGGTGTTTGGAGAAAACTGTGTATAAAATGATCTTTGTAAATAGATTTTATTTTATTATAAAAAGCACGTTTATAGTAATTCATATTGGTAAGGTACGATACACCATTAGATAACCATCTCTAGATTTTTATGACAACCAGAATGAGTTTTATAAAGATTACATTTAAGACACAATTTATTTATTATTTAAAATGATTTTTATCCTTAAAGTGACTTTCTTTATTTTAAATTAATTTTTATAAAAACATTATTTAATTTGGTCTTTCGAGTAAAGTCGATAATTGGTATAAGAATTTCCGTCTTTCGTATTGATTTTTTTATGTGTTCATTTGTCGTGGTACGCTTGTTGATTTTCTTTTGTTCGCGTGTTCACTCGGTACATATACGTATCCTTTCTTTCAAAGAATTCTTATGTCATTTGATCTACGTCTATTTGCATATGTGGAATCTCCTATATGCATTCTAGCCTTTGACTCGATATTCGTTTGTTATCCTATTCAATTATTCGTAACCCTTGGAGTTCGTTGATACCGTTAAGTCGTGGAAGCTTTGATGTGATTGTGGGAATGGATTGGTTGTCCAAGAGGAAGTTTGTGATAATATGTCATGAGAAGGTGGTTAGGAGGATACCGTTGAAAGGTGATGAGATACTTCAGGTTCATGGTGAACGTACTCAAGGAGTCGTGAAAACCTGAATGAACACAAAGGTAGATGAACCGAAATTGAGTGATATTTCCATCGTACGAGATTTTATTGATGTGTTTACAGAAGATTTGTCGATGACCACCACGACTGAAAGTTGAGTTCCACATAGATTTGGTTTATAGAGCGACACCAGTCGCGAAGTCTCCACATCGTCTAGCACCCTCGGAAATGCAATAATTGTCTAAACAACTTAGAGAGTTTCAAGACAAGGGTTTCATATGAACTAGTCATTTTCTATGAGGAGCACCTGTGTTATTCATGAAGAAGAAGGATGGTTCGTTCCGCGTGTGTATTGATCATAGGGAGTTAAACAAATTAACTGTTAAAAAACCGTTATCTACTCCCTAGGATTTATAACTTGTTTGATTAGTTACGAGGAGCGTGTCCTTTCTTAAAGATAGATTTTCAGTCAGGTTATCATAAGCTACGAGTGCATGAGGATGCCATTCCAAAGACCGCATTTCGAACGAGATACATACATTTTGATTCTACGGTTATGCCTTTTGGGTTAACCAATGCACCAGCGGTTTTCATGGACTTGACCGGGTGTGCAAACCGTATCAAGATAAGTTTGTCATTGTCTTCTTTGATGACATTCTGATCTACTCAAAGACGAAGGAAGAGCATGAAGTTCACTTGAAGTTAGTGTTGGAGTCACTGAGGAAGGAGAAGTTGTATGCTAAGTTTTCTAAGTGTGAGTTTTGGTTGGAAGAAGTGCATTTTCTTGGTCACGTGGTCAACCATAACGTATTCACGTGGACCCGAGTAAGAGTGAGGCAGTGAGGAATTGGATGATTATTCTTAGGATTGGCAGGTTACTACCGACGTTCATTGCAAAAAAATTTAGATTGTTGAACCCCCTTACTTCCCTAACTGAGAGGAATCAGAAGTATGAGTGGAGCGTAGAACAAGAAGAGGCTTTTCAGACTTTGAAAAATGATTTGTGTGATACTCCGATAAAGCGAATGTAGTGGGTGATGCGTTGAGTAGAAAGGAGAGAGTGAAATCAAGACGAGTAAGAGGAATGATACTGGCAGCCCAAAGTGAGGCGTTCAAGCAAGGGAACGTACTCGCAGAAAGGCTACATGGTTTATATCCACAGATGGAAAGAAAAGGAGAAGATAGTTGGTACTTTATGGATCGAATTTAGGTTCTATTGGTAGGAAGTGTAATGGATGAGGCCCATGCATCAAGGTACTTGGTACATCTAGGAGCGGATAAGACATACTATAACCTTGGAGACATGTATTGGTAGCCATGTGTAGAAAAGGATATCACTACCTATGTTAGCAATTGTCGAATTTGTTTAAGAGGTGAAGGTTGCAATGTCAAAGACTTTTGGCATGCTGCAACAGCCTGAGATACTTGAGTGAAAATGAGATAGAATCACCATGGATTTTATCACTAAATTCCCAAGGTCAAATTAGTGAGTATGATGTGATTTGGGTGATGGTCGATAGACTGACCAAGTTAGCTCAATTTCTAGCTATACAAGAAGATTTCAAGATGTGAAGTTGGCAAGGATTTGTATTGATGAGATAATAGCAAGGAATGAAATTCTAGTGATGATCAACTCAGATTGAGATGGATGATTTACCTCGTGGTTTTGGCAAACGCCGCAGAAAGTATTAGAGACGCGATTGGATTTGAGTACTGCTTAGCATCCTCAAGTGGATGGAAAAAGTAAATGTATGATTCAGACTTTGGAGGATATAATAAGGGCATGTGTTATCAATTTTGGTGGTAGTTATAAATTAAGCATTCGGTGTGCTCCGTTTGAAGCTTTGTATGGTAGGAAACGTAGATCACCTGTTCTATGGGCAGAGATTGGAGGGAGTAGTTTAATTAGACCTGAGTTAGTATTAGAGACGACAAATAAGGTGGTGTTGATAAAGAAAAATCTCAAAGCAACGAGAGATCGTTAAAAGAGATATGTTGATTATAGGCATAAGCCGTTAGAGTTTGAGGTGGGAGATCGTGTATTATTAAGGGTGTCGCCTTGGAAGGGCGTAGTGCGTTTTGGAAAGAAGGGTAAGTTAGCACCGAGATATGTAGGACCATTTGAGATCCTTGAAAGGATTGGCCTTGTAGCTTATAGGTTTAGGTTACCTGAGGAGTTGAATAGCGTGCATGTCACTTTTCATGTGTCAAATCTAAAGAATTGTTTGGCGGATGCTAGTTTGCATGTGCCATTGGATGATATAAAGGTCGATAAGACACTTCATTTTGTCGAGGAACTTGTAGAGATTATGGATCGAGAAATTTAGAAGCTAAAACGTAGGAAGATAGGGCTTGTGAAAGTTAGATGGAATTCGAAACGTGGTCCTGAGTTTACTTGGGAACACGAAGACCAGATGAGAATTAAGTATCCACAGGTGTTCGTGGACCGAGTTATTAAACCTGCTAGTTAAATATCGGGACGAGATTTCCTCAAGGAGGGGATACTGTGACATCCATGATTTAATCTGGTTAGTGATACCTTTAGAAATGGCTAAGAGTTCATTTTATGTGTTTAAGTATTATGCTACATGATTTTATGTGTGCTAAGTGAGTTAAGTATGTGCTTAATATCATTTTGAGGTGTATGGGCATCTCATTTTGAGTGTGTTGTGTTTGGTAATGAGTATTTCATTTGTTCACATTTAGTGATAATGGAAAGGAACGGCGTATTGCATGCAATGCTACGTCGATAGTTGGATAATTAAGTGTTAAGCGTTTATGAGAAATGTAGCATTTTAGAAATAAAATAAATTAGTGAAATATAGAAGTTTGTAGCAAAGTTCCTAAAAATAGAAAACGGTTTTGGTGAAATGAAAGTTATATTTAGAAAGTTTAGTAAGTAGCGTTTAAGTAAAAAGGTTTAATCAAATTAGCTTAGGTTTTTATAAAAACTTAAGGTAATGAAGTAAACAAGTTAATTAATAATTTAATAAAAAAATATATATAGGGCGTTTGTTTGGACGACAAGGAAAGAAAAAGGAAAAAAAAGTTTTATCTTAAAACCAACTCTAATTAGAGTAGGACTCAAACAAAATATCTATATAATCAAAAACCCTAGCTCTTTTCCCCCCTTTGCTTGTGCTGTGCGATCTCCTCTCCCCAAAACCCTAAGGAGTCGATTTTCATTGCTAGATCTAAGAGTTAATTAAGAGTTGTTGTTTAGGTGCTTATAATCAAGGTACGTGTGTTCATCCTAGTTTAATTAATGTAATCATGTAACAACTATTTGATGATGGATCTAGGGTCTCATAAAATATAGAATATTATTGATGCTTAATGATGCTAGAGTGATTAGGGCTTGATTAGGGTCATGTTCAAGCAATTGGTTAGGTTAGATTTACGTTAAAACTTGTTTTAGGGCTGAGCAGAATTTTAGGTCGTGTTCAATGACTGATATCTAGATGATAAAAACGTGTATTGATATGTTTCTTGAGTCTATGAATAAGCCAAAAGATCTACTTTCCAAAAAATCCAGCCTCGAAGGTTTTTAAGGTCGGGAAGTCATTCAAATATTGGTTACACTAAAAGTTGTCAAATTAGTAAATACGGGTCAGATTTAGGTCATGTTTGGGAAGGTGAAACCCTAAATTAAAAGTGGAATTAAGCTTAGTCCTTCTACAGTAGTTAAGTTCCATATGTCTATTGATAATCTCGTGAAAATTAACCTCAGAAAGCATGTCTAAGTATGGTATGAGTGATATATTTTGGTGTGCAATCAGATCCGAATTAGGACAGTTTTGAAGTTTGATTTTATTTGAAGTAGTTACACATGTAAGTAATACTTGGGAATCACAAGGTAGTTAATATACTCATACATGAACATGGATGTTTTTTAGTATAAATTATGAAGGTCATTAAGTAAGGGTTTTGAGTACGTAAAGAGACACTAAAATTCTGTAATTCTGATTTAATTATAAGTAGCTAGTGTAAAGTGTTAATGAGATGGTTAAGGTTGGGCATGGTGTCTGGGTAACCCATGATGGTTAACTAAATCCTTAGACATTCATCATATGTGTGTTACATAGATTAGAGCTTTTAGCTTGGTCGCGTGTAACCGTGTTTATTTATTTGTATAGTTACGTGTTGAGATTTGGAAGCTGCGTTTGAGCATTCAGGTGAGTTTCATAGTCCCTCTTTTCATATCGCTTTTAAATTGGGATGGAAATGATGAAAATGGCTTTGAAATGTTCTAATTACTGTGATTATGGACTTTACTTGGCTATTGTATGTTACGTGCTAAATGCTTATGTGTATTTGGATTGGGGGTAACGTTCCTAGCCATTTGTTGTGATATTGGACCGGGGGTAATGTTCCTACCCATGTGAAGTGATGGTTTTAATGGATCGGGGGTAACGTTCCTTCCCAATTGTTGATATTTGTTGGATCGAGGGACACGTTCCGTTCCCATGCTCGTTATGGTTACATTTGCATGTTAGCTTGTATGATAGTACAGTAATTGTCCTGCCATGTTTGCATTAATCACACTAATTGTTTATAAGCTTTGATTTTCTTGTCTTAAACCTATGACTCTCACCAACATTATGTTGACGTTTTAAGCATCATTTTCAGGTAATCTTTATGAGGATAAGGAAGTTAGGAGGAGTGGCTAGTGAGACCGTAGTCATTGCATGCGAAGTCTAACTCCTAGAGTTTTTAAAACCTCCTAGAGTTTTTATTTTTTATTTTGGCATTTTGAATTTGTTTTGCTATTTTTGATTGTTTTTATTGTATTGTTTAACGTTTTGGATTATGTTCCTTATGGTATGGATCTTTTGTGCTATCAATAAATGTCAAGACTTCCTTTAAAGTTTTGTGTTAGATATTTTCCTGACACAGTTGGTGTCCTCATTTTTGTATTATATCTATTTCGATTTAGTTCACTCAATAGTTTGACAACCATTGTATTGAGATTTGATATCCATGATGTTACTCCTCGTGTTTTCCCCCCCCGCCCAGGCGGGGTTTGACACTTTTTGACGCCGTCAGCCCATCAATCCTTCCAAGGTTTCTTTAAGTCGAACTATTTGAGACGTCATCGAAGACGTTGGTGAAACCGTCCCCGCTTATAGATGATCCCTGACAGGCTCAAAGTGAAGTTTTGTAGACGCCGTCTCCACAACCTGAGGAAAAGTCCACACTTTTTTTTTTTCCTAAAAAATCATCTATTCAAGGGCACCATTGGTGAAGCGTTAGCATTGAAGTCTCTCAGCTTGAAAAGTTGTGGTTTTAAATCTAGTTTTTCCCACCCCTTTCCGGAATCACCCATTACACTGTGCTTTTTTCCACAAAGTGCCATCCCCAAATACTAATAACCCATAAAAGAAAACGACCAAAGAACAAATATTATTTGGCCAGTATTTTGCATGATTTTTTTTAAAGGGTTTAAATTGCCAAAAAAAAATGGTAAACCAATTACAACCCCTCGTCAAATTTAGCTCAATGACTAACCAATATATTATCCTAAATTAGAAACCCAACCCTAAGAACAAAAACTGAATGATACTCACCTGACAAAAATAAGGGTAGAGCAGAAAAACCCGCAACCACAAATCTTAAAACCACCCAAAAAACCCTAAACTACAAAAAACTGGTGGAATTCGTTTTTTTTAAAGAAAAAATCAATAAAAAAATGCGGGGCGGTTATTTTTGCAGTTTTTTTACCCGTAAAAAAACCGAACCACCCAAAACCGCCACCGCACAATTGATTGCCGAAAAAAAAGAACATTTAATTTTTATTTCAATTGTGGGTTTTATAAGGCTTCTAGTGTAATATTAATCTTAATATTCTTATAAATTCATAAGTAAAAAAGTGAGGTTTTATATTTAAAATCTTGTGGGCAATTGTTTATTAACCGAAGTAAAAACCAACATTTTTAAACCCAAAAAAACCCCGCAAAACCCCACAAATTTTAATTTAAAAGACATAAATGAAAGTGCGGTGGAAGTTAAAACCCAACAAAAAACCGCAAGAAAAACCCGCAAAAAACCCCGCCAAAACCCGCAAAAACAACCCCACAAAAACCAAAACTGTCAAAAAAATGGGAAGTTGGTTGTTATCCAAGTTTTTCGTTTTTTATTATATAAACCGCAAGTGCGATTGCGGTATTTTTCCGGTTTTATTCAAAACCCAACCGCTCCAATGTTTCACCCTAGAAAACAACATCTACACCCAACTCTATACGATACCGGAATAAATCTAAACCAAATGTCAATTTGTAAATACTTGCAACAACGAAATAGAAACATTAAATACATTCAAACTTTAAAGATGAAGTAGAAAACCTTAGGGAAGTAAAAAACAATAAAAAGTATGGTTAACCTCTTGTAACCAACCTTACCGATTTTGAGAAAGAAGGTCCCTAACCCGCATTACAAAAACATCACCCCCCACAAAACATCCCCAAAGTATATTTCTTAAAGAAAAGCAAGGTGGTACCCCATCTGTTCCGAATGAGCTTTTGTCCATTCCCTTGATCAAAGAAACCAAAGCAATTAAAGGAAATTTCGAATCTGACCACATTTCCACAAACACTATTGTTATTTCCATCCCCAGCCTTTAACCTTTGGTTTTTTAACTTTTTGATTAAAAACAAACCTCCATGAACCAAGAGGAAAAAAACAAACCCTTATAGTTTCCGACAACCTAAAAACTAAACCCATATGGTGCACCCACAAAAAAATGATTAGGGACAAAAATTGCCTTCAAATACAAGAATATTAATAGTGATTCCGTTTAATACAATCATGCGGGATTATTGAATGTAAATTCCATCTATAACTGATTTATGGAAAAACGTTGAATTTAGCATACCTCACACAAATCGAAATCAAATGTTTTTCCCCCCATCTTTGCTTTTTAAAAACATTCCTCATCTAAGTTAGCTTGGGTTATAAAAAGTTGTTTTAAGCACATCGAATTCCCTCCCTTCATGAGGAATACTTAAGATGGAGGATCATGTCCCGAGTGCTTTTGGCACTTTCAATCAAGTTTTCATGAAATGAAGTTTTGTAAAACTACTTTATCATAGCAATAGTTTTGCCTTGGAAAAATAATGGAACTTTACCGTAAAGGTATCTTCAAAAAAAATTTATGTAACTTCTTAACAAGCTTGAACATATTATAGCCATTAACATTCAAACCCCAATGATCTTTACCACATTTGTAAAATCATGTTTATAAACATGAGAATTAAAAAATATAATGATCTTGGTTTATCCTTCGTTGCGTTACGAATCTTCAAAACAGCCGAGACGTGATCCGATATCCGATAAGGTTGGAAATTAGCATACGAACTCGGGTAGTCATTACCAAACCCACTGTTGCACATAACACGGTCAATTTTCTTTAGAATTCCACACTCCGCATTAGGTTCTTGATTCCATGTATAGTGTAATCCTATACTATTCACATCCTATACTTCAATTAGAAATTGTTAGCCTTACTATCTTGTAAAGTTGGCGTCTTACACGTGAATTAGACTAGCTATAGACACTGCGTTATACGCACGGACTAATATTGTAAACAAGGGATAGTTAGTCATGTAATAGGCTATAAATAACTCTCATGACTCTCTATGAGGGGTGTGAAAGATTGTGAGGCTATAGTGTATTATTCATTCATTTTAGGCCAAAACACATATTAGTACCCTGAACTTGGCAAAGTGAATCATCTAGTTCCCTGAACTTTTAAGGGTGCAGAATGGTACCATGAACTTGACAAAATAGAATTTCTACTACCCTATACTAATAAACTCAACAATTAATTATTTTTTTCTTTCTAAAAATCATTAAAGTATTTTGTAATAAAAATTTATAGTAAAACTTTTAGCTAGGCAAATATATTTTTTTCCTAAAATTTAATTATTTTTTATCTTTTAAAAATTAATATAGTATTTTAGTTGATTATTTAGAATAAAAAGAATGTATATGTAGCATTGATTTCTAAAATAATTCTAGCGCGCTACTTTTAATATATCTTCATATAACATAATTAAATGTTTGTTTCGAATAATTTTTAAATCAACTTATAACTATCTATATAGGAATTTTGTAAATTTTAATTTAAATATGCATATAAAGAACTAAATAGTCAAATTGTTATTGTTTTAAAATTATTTGAAACGCACACTTCATTATATAATACGAAAATTTATGTATAGAACAATATTTTATAAAAAGTGAATTACCGAACTACTTTGGATACACAAATATTTGTATTATATACTAAAGTGTTCGTTTTAAATAATTTCAAAACAATAACAATTTGACTATTTATTTTTTCGTACGCATATATAAATTGAAAATTACAAAACTCTTATATAGTTAGTTATAAGTTGATCTAAAAATTATTTGAAACAAAAATAATATAATAGGAAAATATATTAAAAATAATGCGCTAGAAATATTTTAAAAATTAATGCTACATATACATTCTTTTTATTCCAAAAAAATAATTAAAATACTATACTAATTTTTAAAAGATAAAAAATAATTAAATTTTAGGAAAAAAATATATTTGCCTAGCTAAAGTTTTTCTATTAAATATATATCACAAAATATTATACTAAAATGATTTTTAGAAAGAAAAAAAATAATTAATTGTTGAGTTTATTAGTATATGGTAGTAGAAATTCCATTTTGTTATGTTCAAGGTACCATTCTGCACCTTTAAAAGTTCAAGGTACTAGATGATCCACTTTACCAAATTCAGGGTACTAATATGTGTTTTGGCCTTCATTTTAATAAAGCCTTTTTCT
>BQNB010034795.1:33038-51348 GCA_026074375.1 Tanacetum coccineum
ATGCTTCTCAATTTTTTCAAGAAAGATATGATTGTACGAGACAACGTAGTATTTCAGCATTGATGAAGTGTACTTACGCAATTCGTCAAATGGCATACGGAGCCGTTCCTGATTGTCTTGACGAATATCCGCAAATAGGGGTGACCATGGGTCGGATCCATTCATTTTATTGGAAGCGATAGCCTCGAATGATTTATGGATTTGGCATGCCTTTTTTGGTGTTTCCGGGATGAATAACGACGTGAACGTTTTACGTCAATCCCCTCTTTTTAATGATCTCAAATCAGGGAGAGCACCNTTTAAAACTGATTAAAATAACTTAAAAGAGCTTGACAAATTTAGTTTAATGACCCAAAACAGTTTTACACCCTTTTTGACCCATTTCACCTCTTAACCCAAACACTCCTTTAAGTATTGATAATCTATTTTAAAGCTAATTTAAACTGGAATAAGCCAAAATCAATTAAAAACAGATAACCAACAATCAATATTAAGCAATATTAAGCAATTTTCAACAGAAGATAAGCACTTTTGAATAAGCAAACTCAATAAGTGGTTTTAAGCTAAATAAGACAGACTATGAGAAATACTTGAACAAATGAGCTTTAGACTACAAGCTAAGCATGTTAAGCAATACTAAGACATAATAAGCATAAATAAGCAAAGATAAGCAGAAAATAAGCAGTTTAAATAAGCAAACAGATTTTTAAGCTAAAATGTAAAAAGTGAACTTACAAGACCCGTTGCTCAAACAAGGGTATCAGCATGCTCACAAGAGCTTATCAACAAGCTCTAGCTTGTTTTCACAAGCTAGTAAACCCATAAGCCCATCCCTTACTGGCTTATCATCCATTTAGCTTTTTTTTGAGTGATTTTTGGTAAAACGGCTTAAACCCTATAAACTATAGAAAAGTTTATATGGTCTAAGTCAAACAGCTTATATAAAGAGTAAATAAGAGCTTTTGCTAGCTTATAAAGTACTTTGAAACACAATGAACATTAACTTAAAAACTCAGAATTTTATAACATAAAATACCTCAACTTATCATTTAACTTTAAAAGAGTGACAAGACTTGAATAAAAACTACAATAAGCTAAATTTAAACCTAGATAAGCTGTGTAAAAACTAGATATACTCAAGGGCTTACAAGAGTCCTATTTATAGAAGATAAAGAAGGTCTTGGGGTCTTCTCTTTGTGCTAGTTATGTGTGGAGATAAGAAGTTGTGCTTCTTATGTTAGAGAGTCGAAATCATCATCTAAGCCCTTCATTATGCTTGTTCACCAAGTAGTATGATCACATCCCTTGAATTGGTCTTCAATTCATCAACGAATGATAAGTTAGGGGATTACCAAGGTGGATTTGTTGGTTTGTGAAGTGGGGTTGAAGTGGGAAAGTGATGGGTTTGTTTGTTGGAGAAGTGTTCGAGGTGAGAGTGACATATGAATAGTAACAATGGTGGGAAAAAGGGTTTTGGGGGTATTAGGTTTAATTTTGGTAACGGGGTTAGGGTTAGGGACTAATGGTGTTAGGGTGTAAGGATTATAGGGGCTTTTGTTGTAAAAGTCAAGGACTAGCAGTGTAAGTCCTTAAGGACTAACTGTGTAAATCCTCAGGGACTAACGGTGCAAACAGATTTAAAGGGTTTATGGTTGGGCTTTTGTTGGGCTTGTTTGGTTATTAAATGGAATTTGGGCTTTTAATTATATAAAAGGCTTAATGGGCTGACTTGGCCCATTAACTTGGGTACGGGTTGGCCCATTTAAGATGCACACGTCTTTGGCTTCGACTTTGACTTTGACTTTAACTTTTCACGCTCTTTCCATTCCCGTGCTCGGTTTTGTCGGTTTTGGCTTTGTTTTTGTCCTTTAGTGAATATCCGATACCTGCACAGTATACAAAGCAAAACAAACATATATTTGGCATTTTATGTCTGTTTTTGGTCATTTAAGCTCGTTTTTATAGGTAAAAGGTATGTGTAATTAAGCACATACCAAAATCCCCCATACTAAACTATTGTCGTGTCCTCACGCAATGCTATAAGTAAACACTTTAGAAGACTAAGAGTCTTAATCCCCCTCTACTAATTATCTCAAAGAGTAGCTAAGTGTTCATCAAGGAGAAGTAAAGAATCATTAGATTTGAAAAGCCCCATTGTGACCATTTTTATAAATCTACACTAACTACTACACATAATTTTTTTATATTTTTCCTTTTTCTTTGTCTAACTAGAATGTTTGGACTTTCGTTATTTCATAACCTTTAGGGTCATAGAACAAAAAGCACTTCAATCCTAAAATGCCCAAAAAGGATAATTTCGTTCCCGATTTTTCACTTGTCCCAAACCAAGCTTAAAAACGAAATCACCGTTAAATATAAGTTAAGATGCTAACACTACTCATACTTGTAACTTGTGAAACTTTTTACTCCCAACAATTATCATATCTTAGGTGAATGTGCTTATTTCGAATTTTAACCATGGATCAACCTTTTTAAGAAAATTGTAATCTTTCTATGCTTCACATTCCACCCAAGAATTATGATTTTGAAGGTGATATCATTCCATGTAGCGACTTTCTTCTTGGCACATCCCAGCCGAGACCAGCTTAGGTGACCAGGCTTTTGACACCGCACAGAGAATAGTATCGGAACTCGCGGACCTTCGGTTTCAAAAACTCTTAGGCTTCCCGTTAAATAAATAATTCATTTAAAAAAACCCACAACTTAAAACGAAATAGTCTTAGTTCAAAAGCATATTTAAATTTAAGAAAAAGAGATTTTCCCTATATTTATTAAATCACAAACTTAACATTAATATAATTATACTTATAACCCCATCCTTTAAACGAAGGAAATCCTCGACCTTTTTGAAGGCTGCAACATCGGTTGTGAGCCGGCAAGATGCAGCAAACTTTTATCAGTCTTGGATTATTATTCTTACTATGGGCCTTCTTTTGAAGACTGCCACATCGGTTGTGAGCCGGCAAGAGGTAGTAAACTTTTATCAGCCCATAGTTTTTATTATTATTACCTCATTTTTTTTATTTTTTTTATTTTTTTACACTTATTATTACCACGATATATAGAGAATTTTTTTATAGAAAATTTAAGTATATAGTTGAACAAAGACTAAATAAATTAATAAAGCTTCAAATTCAAAAATTGTTAATTTAAGTTTAATTTTCAAAAAGAGCACGTATTATTAGTCAAGTTAGGAGCTTATGGGAGAAAAAGCCACAAACTACACTTATGAGCTCTTAAGATTTCTAAATAATCCTTGTTTAGCATCTAACTCATAATTAACTCTATCATTTCTCGTTCTTCGCAAATTTAAAATCTTTAATAAAAAGATCCGCGAATGCTTAGTCAAATAAACTAGCTTAGTCAAGTTTATAACGGTTCAACGGGACAAAGCTAAGAGCGTTAACACGCTCGACCGATAGTCAAAATTTATCTTCTTCTACCAGCGAAAGTCAACATTCGTTACAAAACACTTATTTTATTTTTGAAAATTTTATTTTATTTTTTCATTTTTTAGTATTTTAGTGGTAAAAACGGGATTACGCGAAAACTACGACTGCAGGCACAATCAAATCGATAGATCCCCCCATACTAGAATTGAAGATTGTCCTCAATATTTTAAGAAGGGTTTCTACGTAAATATAAAGCCGTTTATTAAGTATGCTCAAAGATAAACGTTAGTCGATAAGATTTAGGATATTGGATTCCCATAATCATGCTAAGGATTGAAGCTCGAGTGAACGAAGGACAAAACCATGAGCACGAGAGTCTTCATAATCCGGGGCAATCCTGGACATACAACACAAAACACAAAACACGAGAAAGGAAGAGGCGAGCCTCCTCACATCACACTTATTGATAAATATTATACTAATATACTACTACTAAGGATAAGCATGGGTTGCCACCCACGAAGCGCTTGTTTTTGTTAACCGAGTCACGAGCCTGACTCGATCCTCGAATTTAGTGGTCCATGGGGAAAGTTTGGAGATCCGGGACAACCATCGGTGGTATGTCCCCTCCAAAGTAATGTTTAAGTCTATGACCATTCACCTTGAAGTTTGGCCCGTCGGTTTGAGATAACTCGACGGTGCCATAAGGGAATACTTGGGTAACGGTGAATGGTCCAGTCCAGCGGGTCTTAAGCTTGCCCGAGAAAATCTTTAATCGAGAATTGAAGAGGAGGACTCGATCACCAACGTTGAAAACGCGGTTCTTGATCTTGGAGTCATGGATCCTCTTTGTTTTCTCTTTATAGATCAAAGAGTTCTCATAGGCCTGATCACGAAGTTCATTTAATTCATTCATTTGAACTTTCCGGTGATCACCCGCGGTCAAAAGGTCATAATTGCAATGCTTTAAGGCCCAATAGGCCTTATGCTCGAGTTCGATAAGAAGATAACAGGCCTTTCCGTATACCAATTTATATAGAGTACACCCTATGGGTGTATTAAAGGCAGTACAGAAGGCCCACAAGGCGTCATCCAACTTATCGGACCACGAAGCATGGTGTTCGCCTATGGTCCTTTCCAGAATGCATTTCAAACCACGATTTAAAACCTCAACTTGCCCACTTGTTTGTGCGTGATATGCGGTGGAGAGACGGTGAGTAACTTCGTATTTAAGCATGACCTTTGCGAACTGGTCATTGCAAAAATGGGTACCGCGATCACTAATGATAGCACGAGGGGTCCCAAATCGGGCGAAGAGAGATTTTAAGAATTTGCAAACAACTCGGGCGTCATTGGTGGGGAGCGCCTTCGCTTCCACCCATTTCGACAAATAATCGACGGCCACGAGTATATACTTGTTCCCTCGTGAAGACGGGAACGGGCCCATGAAGTCGATGCCCCAAACGTCAAAAATCTCACAAACTTGAATTGCGTTTTGAGGCATTTCATCTCGTTGTGAGATTTTCCCTGACGTTGACAAGCGTCACAACGTGTGACCAAGTCATGGGCATCGCGGTAAATGGTAGGCCAAAAGAATCCAGAGTCAAAAACTTTCTTGGCGCTATAGTTGGCACCATAATGTCCCATGGTGGGCCCGTTATGGCAAGCTGTGAGGATATCAACAACTTCTTGGCCGAAAACACACCGTCGGATCACTTGATCTGCACAAATCTTAAACAAATAGGGGTCGTCCCAAAAGTAGTGCTTAACATCCTTGAAAAACTTGTTCTTTTGCTGGGACGACATCCCTTTAATCACAAAATTCCCCGCATGATAATTTGCAAAATCGGCAAACCATGGGGTACTAGAATCACCATGAAAGGTAACCATACCAAGAGTCTCGAGAGGAAATGTTTTGGTAATTTCCTTGTTCTCGAGAACATCTTGGTGGTGGTTTTCAAGTCTTGATAAGTGGTCGGCCGCGAGATTCTCCGCTCCTTTTTTATCACGAATAATGACATCAAATTCTTGGAGTAGGAGAATCCACCGGAGCAATCTCGGCTTAGCATCTTGCTTGGCAAGAAGATATTTAAGAGCCGAGTGGTCCGTATACACTATGGTCTTTGATAAGACCAAGTACGGCCATAATTTCTTAAAAGCATAAACCACAGCTAACAATTCTTTTTCCATAGTGGTGTAATGTGCTTGAGCATCCGTCATGGTCTTACTTTCATAGTGTATAGGCTGAAAATGTTTGGTCTTACGTTGCCCCAAGACTGCACCTACCGCGTAATCACTAGCATCACACATAATTTCAAAGGGCAAGTTCCAATCGGGGGCAACTAAAATTGGTGCTTCGGTTAATTTCTTCTTAAGTATATTAAACAATTTGATACATTCTTTAGAGAAGAAGAACGGGGTCTCTTTTTCTAGAAGACGGGTCATTGGTCGAGCGATTTTAGAGAAATCTTTAATAAATCGTCGATAGAACCCGACGTGACCTAAAAAACTTCGAATGCCTTTAACGGAAGTCGGATGAGGGGGTTTAGCTATAACATCAACTTTAGCTTTGTCGACCTCAATCCCAGACTTAGAAATTTTATGGCCGAGGACAATGCCCTCTTTAACCATGAAATGACACTTTTCCCAATTTAGAACAAGATTGGTGTCTTCGCACCGTTTAAGCATTTTGTCTAAATGGGTAAGGCAAGAAGAGAAAGAATCCCCGAAGACCGAGAAATCATCCATGAAGACCTCCATAGTTTCCTCGATCATATCGTGGAAAATGGCCATCATGCACCTTTGGAACGTGCCCGGAGCATTACATAAGCCGAAAGGCATGCGTCGGTAGGCAAAAGTTCCATAAGGGCAAGTGAAGGTGGTCTTCTCTTGGTCTTTCGGGTCAATTGGTATTTGAAAGTAACCGGAAAATCCATCCAAGAAGCAATAGAATTCATTTCTGGCTAATCGTTCAAGCATTTGGTCCATGAATGGTAACGAGAAATGGTCTTTTCGGGTGGCATCATTAAGCTTTTGGTAATCAATGAAAACACGCCACCCAGTAACAAGTCTAGTCGGTATCAACTCATTATCATCATTAGTCACTATGGTCATACCTCCCTTTTTAGGGACACAATGAACGGGGCTCACCCAAGGACTATCGGAGATAGGGTAAATCAATCCGGCATCAAGGAGTTTGATAACTTCCTTTTTGATCACCTCGTAGATTTTTGGATTAACCCTTCTTTGATGTTGGACTGCCTGTTTAAATTCATCCTTCATTAATATTTTGTGAGTACAAAATTGTGGGTCAATACCCTTAATGTTGGAAAAATTCCAAGCAATAGCACGCTTGTGTGACTTTAAAACCTTTAGAAGGCGGGCCTTCTCATCATCTTTTAAGTTTTTGGCAATTATGACGGGTAATTTATCGGCAATAGAAGATTTTACTGTTTTAAGTTCTTCAAGATTAAGTTCTTTCGGAGGGAGAGGAGATGATGGATCATCGTTTAATAACTTCTCGAGTAGAAGAAGGTCTCCCTCCGGATCAAAGTCGTCATCATCAATTCCC
This sequence comes from Tanacetum coccineum, assembly GCA_026074375.1. NCBI lineage: Eukaryota > Viridiplantae > Streptophyta > Magnoliopsida > Asterales > Asteraceae > Tanacetum > Tanacetum coccineum. The sequence continues at coordinate 40,023 of BQNB010034795.1, forward strand.
GGTGGAATTGAATCATTTGTAAGACAAGCTTTGATCTCTTCCAAAATGAAGTCACCTTCCTCAAAAGGTGTGAGAGAGGGGGGAAGAAGTAGAAAGGATATGATCTAAAGACGGAGTGGGATTGCCACTCGTAGAACTATCTGAGAATCCGAGCACTTCTTGAGCATACTCATCATAAGCTACGTCGATGACATCGATTCGATTAATCGATACATCATCATTGTAGGAGTATCTCAAAATTTGACCAACTTTAAAGGTTATGGCTTCATCATCAACTCGGAGAGTTAATTCTTCACCATAAACATTAATCAAAGCACGTGCCATCCTCAAAAAGGGTCTCCCAAGAATTAAGGGAACCTGAGGATCGACAACATAATCAACGACTACGAAGTCAGACGAAAAATGGAACTTTCCTACTTTCACAAAGACATCTTCGGCAATGCCGGCCGGTCGAGTGGTCGATCGGTCCGCAAGCTCAAGAATCATTTGCGTAGGAGTAAGTTCAGGGAGTGAGAGCTTCTTCCATATGGAGAGAGGCATCAAGTTGATGCTTGCACCAAGATCGGCCAAGGCCAAGCATTCATCTAACTCGGGAAAATCACATGGAATGAGAAACTTGCCGGGGTCTCCAAGTTTTTCGGGCAACTTTTTAAGGATAACCGCCAAACAATTTTCATTCACCGATGTGGTGGTGGCTAATTCAAACAATTTTTCTTTGTTATTAAGGAGACTTTTAAACATTGTAGCAAACTTAGGCATGTGAAGAAGAGCATCCGCGAAACTAAGCTCGAAATGAAGTTTCCTAAAAATCTCAAGAAATTTCAAAGCTACCTTATCATCTTTTTCCCAGAGCTTTTGCTTGTTAGCTCTTGAAGGGTAAGGTGTGATCGGTTTAGGTTTAGGAGCAACAACGGGCTCATCAATTTGAATTTGAGTTTGGACCACCGGAGGTTGGATGTTTTCGGTACTTGGAAGCACCGTATCCTTTGTCACCTCGGGTTCTCGTTCCACCACCTTAGGAAGAGAAGAAGACGGAGGTGGAATTGGAGGTCCATCATAAGAAATACCACTTCGGGTGGTGATTGCTTTCAAATCACCTCTCGGGTTAGCAACGGTGTTACTAGAAAGTAAACCCGAACCCAAAGTAGAAGCGGTATTCATTTTCATGAATTGACTAAACATGTTCTTAAGCTCGATCTTAGAATTTGTTAAAGAGGTCATTTGGGTTTGCATGTTTTTCATTACCGCATCATTCGCCTTCATGTAGTTTGAGAAATCACTAGTTGTCACAACTTGTGGTTGATGAATCGGAGCTTGATAAGCCAGAGCTTGATAATTTGGGTTTGGGGTTTGAACTTGACTAGCTCCTTGGAAAAATTGGTTTCTTCCTTGATTGTTTCCTTGATTCCTATTTTGATAATTCTGATTTTGATTAACATTAAACCCTGGTGGTCCGAGATAATTATCCGAACGATAGCTAAGCAAATTACGGTTACCTTGAGGTTGGTAAGTATTACCACCTTGATTGTAGGTTCCCGCAGCATATACGTTCTAAATGTGGCCACCGGTGGCTTGACACTCATGATAGGAATGTGGACCACCACAAGTTTCGTAACTCGATGTCATGGAATTAACTTGTTGGTTTTGAAGCATTCTTAAAAAGTTTTTGTTCATTTCGGACATTTCATTCTTAAGGGCTGCTATTTCGGCATTATAAGAAGTGATAGAACTAGAGGACTCATACCTTTGAGATGAGGTATCCCAGTCATTGTGGTGTGCAATCATGTTTTCGATAAGATCATAACACTCTTCGGGTTGCCTTTTCATAAAGGTACCTCTCGTAGCACCATTAATGGTATCACGATGTCTTAATGTTAACCCGTTATAGAAAGTATCTATATGAATTGTGAGGACATCGGTCAATTGCGAGCTTGTAGCGTTCCCATGCTTCGAATAACGATTCATCGGGAAGCTGACGGAAGTTGGTGATTTCATTTCTCAACTTGGTCACCATAGAGGGTGGGAAGTATTTTGAAAGAAATTTTGATGCCATTTGGTCAAAATTCGTGATGGAATTTCTTGGCAAACGATCAAACCAAGCGGTGGCATGATGCGTTAAGGAATGAGGAAAGAGATGTAAACGAAGGGCGTCATTGGTGACCCCGTTCACTTTTATACTCTGGGTGACATGTAAAAATTTGTCAAGATGCTTGTTCGCATCGTCACTCGGTAGTCCGTAAAATTGGCAAGAATTTTAAACTTGTTGAATCATGTCATTCTTGAGTCCAAAATTGTTTGCCTGAATGTTTATTGGGGCGATCGGTCCGCCTCGACCATTCAAAGTCGGCTGGCATAGCTCCTCCATCGTTCGGAGGTCGGGAACTGGTAAACCACCTCCCGCAGGAGGTGGTCCGTCATCACCGTTTCCGTTAGCGGCCATGTTAATTTCTTCAAAATTGTTCAAAAAATTAGGATCAACACGAGTTCTTCTTCGAATTGTACGTTCGGGATCTTCGAGAGGTGGAAAAAGATTCCTAGTCGAAGATCGAGTGCTCATGCACTATGCAAAATTAAAAGAGATAATCTAAAAAGAAGATGAATATATATATAACGATTATTAAAGGTGCACGGTAGCTCTCTAAATTTCTAACAAAGAAGCGGAGGAGCTGGTCAGCGCGAAGCGTATTAAAATCCCTTCTCCTTTTGGGTCGAAGTTCGTAGGATCAACCCGCCTTATACCTCTCTTATAGTTTGTAATTCAAAGGTGAGCCGATTTTACAATTAACGACACGGTTCTTTTGTTGGTTTTTTTAATTTTTTTGGTATTGCAAATACTTTAGGAAAAGTATTTATAATGATTTTTTATGTTTTTATATATTGAAAAAGAAAATCAAGAAAATAAGATATTTTTGTATTTTGATATTTTTATATATTCATAAAATAACACCATAAACTTCACGAGGAAGGTTCTTCAAGGCACAACAAACTTTACTTCGATAATCGTAACACAACCTACCCGGCAGCCGCGTCAAAAATTGATTCGAACTAGAGTATATATATATATAGGGATGGGTTCTAGGAAAAACCATATTTTGCTAGAAAACCTAAAAAACTCAGAAAATCAAACAGATGCCCTAAAAAAACCAAACAGATGCCCTAATTTTTTCAGACAAAAAATTGGTTTTTCAGGCAAATATGGCATCGATATAATGTCTGTAAAAAATTCAAAAACCAAACAGATGCCCTAATTTTTTCAGGCTATATAAAAGATTTTTTAGGGCATCTGTTTAGTTTTTTAAGGCATCTGTTTGGTTTTTTTGGGTTTTTACAGAGAGTAAATCGAGGCCATATTTGCCTGAAAAAACAATTTTTAGCCTGAAAAAATTAGGGCATCTGTTTGGTTTTTTAGGGCATTTGTTTGGTTTTTCTGGGTTTTCCACCGAAATTAGGTTTTCTCATGATCCCATCCCTATATATATATAATACAAGGCAAACCTCGACAAATCGCTAAATAGAATATATATCCGGAAGTATCGACTTTTCACTTTTTTGAAGAAGTTCAAAATCGAACCCGGGTCGTTTTATTTCCCAACGAGGTGTGAATATGGAGAATCGAGAACCGGTTTGTGGAACAATGCTTGAATATCACAACTTTGAATTTGGTTTTCTAATTCTACGGGAAAAAGCAATTAAAGGGCAAGCTAAACTAAAAACGAAAGCAATTACGAATTTAAAAACGATAACGGGAACGTAAAAACGCGACTAAATAACCAACTATAACAAATTTTAACCCTACAAATGAAAATTTAATTTTTAAATGTCCTAAATGATTAAAAATAATTTTAGAAAAAAGAATTATATTTTTTTGATTTTTATTTTATTTATTATGAATTAAAAACAGTTTTAATCTAAAAAATTAATTAAAAATACTAAACTAAATTGGAAAAATCTGAAAAATTCAGGAAAAGTCCTTTGAACAGTTTAGAACTTAAGAAAAATAAAAGGGTACAAACAGCTTATTGAAATAAGCTGTTATTAAGCTAAAAAGGGCTGAAAGGCTTATAAGGCAAAAAGGTAATAAAAGAAATGTGGGTGGGAGTCTTAACGAAAAAGACCCAAGGGCGCAGTGTAAAGTGTGTTGGTGTGTGAAGGGGAGGTCACAGGTTCGACCCCTGTGACCTCTCTTTTTTATAAAACATTTTTTTGTTTTCTTTTTAAAAAGTTATAAAATAAGCAAAAATGGAAAACTTAAAAAAAACTTTTTATAAAACTTAAAAATAAGCTAGTAATAAGCTAACTAAAATGACAGTTTAGCCCTTTTTTAAGCTAAGTGGCTAAAGCTAACTGTTTGGCTTTTTTAAGCTTAATAAGCAACAAGGAAAGCAAATAAGCTAAAAACATATGTTTACCTAACCCTAATAAGCACTAATGAACAAAAATAAGCAAGTAAAATAAGCTATAAGACTACTAAAAAGCAAAGAGACAGTAAGCTTAAAAACAGACTTAAAAGACTAATGACTAACTGCAGGCTTATAAATAAGCCAGTAAAAGCTATTCTATAACCACAAAAAGCTTAAACAAATTAAGCTTATAGCACAATAAGCTTGTGCTATGAATTTCAATTCCTAAAACTAACCTTAACTAGTCTAAATTTGTGATTAAAAAGTGTTTTTTTAAAAACTGAAAATGCATTTTGACAGATTGAGACCCAAACCACAAGTGCAAATGCACACTTAACAAAAACATTCATACTGCATTTAGACTCTAAAAGAAGCATAAACAAAACTTCAAAACAATCTTTTAAACAAAAATCAAATTTAAACATTTTGAAAAAGTTCCAAGACCACAGATTTAAAGAATAGATAGACAAACCCTTAAAACTTAATTCTAGACTTTAAAAACTTGTAAAAACTGATTAAAAGGACTTAAAAGAGCTTGGTAAAGTTAGCTTAGTGACCCAAAACAGTTTTGTACTCTTTTTGACCCACTTTGGCTCTTAACCCAAACACTCCTTTAGCTTTTTAAAATCCATTTTAAAGCTAATTTAAACTGAAATAAGCCAAGATTATTAAAAACAGATGATTAACTAACAAACTTAAGACTTAATAAGCAAATTTTAACTACTGAAAAGCACTTATCAATAAGCAAAACAGATTAAGCAGTTTTAAGCTATATAAGACAGATTATGAGAAATACTTGAACAAATGAGTTTTAAACTACAAGCTAAGCATGTTAAGCAATACTAAGACATAATAAGCATAAATAAGCAAAGATAAGCAGAAAATAAGCAGTTTAAATAAGCAAACAGATTTTTAAGCTAAAATGTAAAAAGTGAACTTACAAGACCCGTTGCTCAAACAAGGGTATCAACATGCTCACAAGAGCTTATCAACAAGCTCTAGCTTGTTTTCACAAGCTAGTAAACCCATAAGCCCATCCCTTACTGGCTTATCATCCATTTAGCTTTTTTTGAGTGATTTTTGGTAAAAAGGCTTAAACCCTATAAACTATAGAAAAGTTTATATGGTCTAAGTCAAACAGCTTATATAAAGAGTAAATAAGAGCTTTTGCTAGCTTATAAAGTACTTTGAAACACAATGAACATTAACTTAAAAACTCAGAATTTTATAACATAAAATACCTCAACTTTTCATTCAACTTTAAAAGAGTGACAAGACTTGAATAAAAACTACAATAAGCTAAATTTAAACTAAGATAAGCTGTGTAAAAACTAGATATACTCAAGGACTTACAAGAGTCCTATTTATAGAAGATAAAGAAGGTCTTGGGGTCTTCTCTTTGTGCTAGTTATGTGAGGAGATAATAAGTTGTGCTTCTTATGTGAGAGAGTCGAAATCATCATCTAAGCCCTTCATTATGCTTGTTCATTAAGTAGTATGATCACATCCCTTGAATTGGTCTTTAATTCATCAACGAATGATAAGTTAGGGGATTGCCAAGGTGGATTTGTTGGTTTGTGAAGTGGGGTTGAAGTGGGAAAGTGATGGGTTTGTTTATTGGAGAAGTGTTCGAGGTGAGAGTGACATACGAACAGTAACAATGGCGGGAAAAAGGGTTTTGGGGGTATTGGGTTTAATTTTGGTAACGGGGTTAGGGTTAGGGACTAATGGTGTTAGGGTGTAAGGATTGTAGGGGCTTTTGTTGTAAAAGTCAGGGACTAGCAGTGTAAGTCCTTAAGGACTAACTGTGTAAATCCTCAGGGACTAACGGTGCAAACAGATTTAATGGGTTTATGGTTGGGCTTTTGTTGGGCTTGTTTGGTTATTAAATGGACTTTGGGCTTTTAATTATATAAAAGGCTTAATGGGCTGACTTGGCCCATTAACTTGGGTACGGGTTGGCCCATTTAAGATGCACACGTCTTTCGCTTCGACTGACTTTGACTTTGACTTTTCACTTTGACTTTTTGACTTTGACTTTGACTTTTCACGCTCTTTCCATTCTCGTGCTTGGTTTTGGTTTCGGTTTTTGTCCTTTAGTTAATATCCGATACCTGTACAGTATACAAAGCAAAACAAACATATATTTGACATTTTATGTCCGTTTTTGGTCATTTAAGCTTGTTTTTATAGGTAAAAGGTATGTGTAATTAAACACATACCAGTGGCAAACCTGTTCAAGGTTTCAGTAACCTTGTTTAATAGACTTGGAAGGGAATTCCAAGTCTTGAGCTTTTTCTGAACTAAAGAAACTAGAACTGGTAAAGCTTGAAACTCCGCTGGAAGTTCCCATTGAATATTCTTTAGTTCAGCAACTTAGGATGTAAGACTAGAGATAGAGGAAGTGAATGTCTCCTATTTTGTTAGAATCTCTTTTAAGTCCCCAGGTAGCTTGATTTCCATATCTTTAACATGCTTCTTTAGCTCATTAATCTCTCTAGATTATTAAGTGAATTTTGAGTAAGCAGCTAGCAAAGTCATGTGAGGCCAAGAGTTTAAAGAATTCAGGCTTTAAAGAAGTTACCAGAAGATCAGTAAGCTGGTTGATGTCTGGATATGAGTGCCTAGCCTTCAGTGAGGCAACTTTAGCTTCAGCTGTTGTCTTTTGTTGTTCCAGCTCCTTCTTATAAGATTGAAGTAAGTGAACTTGAGCCATTAATTCTTGAATTTGAGCTGATTTTTGAGATGGAGGATGTGGGAATGAAGTGTCTTCAGGTAAATCATGAGAAGTAGCATGAGTGTCTTCATCTTTTTCAGTTTCCTCCTCTTCACTCTCATCTGAAACAATGATAGGCTCATCTCATGGGGAGTCAGGAGTGAAGAAGGCAGATCTTATGTCTTTCAAGAGATCTGATAAGTCCTCCATCTTTATTTTCTTTGAGATGTCATCAGCTGTGGACTCTTTATTTATACCTGAATCAGTGTTGGTAATTTTTAACCCATCTCTAGCAGATTTAGTTTGATCTACAAGAACACTTGGATTAGTCCCTGTAAATATGTGATCAATTAAGTAGTTTTTGGTTCCTTCATCCATACCCTATTGTGAAGGCATGAAATCATTATGAGCAGATGTTACAGGATCAACTTCAGCTGTGGAATATGCTGAAGCATCACATCCTGATGCAGACTCAGAGTGAAAATAAAAGAAGATGAATAAACAGGTTCAATAATAAGAAATACAGACATGTCACTACTGAGCTGAGGGTGGGCTCCTTCTTCACTAGTGGCCCCTAAAGATGTTGGGCCATCAGCTGCTTGCTGTGCCTCTTTATGTATTTCACCAACCACTGGTATGAGAGGTGAATGATGGATTGGGCTTTTGTCCTTGGCCGAACTGGACTGAGTTTCTTTTTTTGATTGGCCAGTTATGGATTTGTATGCCTCGGTCTTGGACTCAGATGTGTGTTTTGAAGATTGTTTTCTTCTGAGTCCACTTTTAGCTCTAGGCTTTTTGCCTTAGGGAACCTCCTCAGTTTGTGAGGGAGGTTTTGGAGCTTTGGAGTTCACATGAATATCTAAATTGCAAATGGCCTTCATGTGGTCAGTGAAGGGAGGTCCTTCAGTTTTGTTTGGCTTTAGTGCCTAATTGTAAACACTAAAGACCTGAGTGGGATTTATGGTGAGCTCTTCATTGTCATATTAAGGCATCATGTATTCCAGTAGAAGGGATATAAACCTAGGATAGGGAACAACCTTTTCCCTAGTTTTCTTATTCAGCTTGTGAATTATATCCTCCCATATTAGCTTAGCATAATCTACCTTTACCCCATTGGCCAGACAATACAAGATGGTGGCATCCTTGTTGGATATTTGATCTAGGCTACCTGTTTTCCCACCTAAAAACTAAATGATTTGACCCATCTATAACCTCCACCTAGGAGGAAAAAAACTCTTTTTGAGAGTTCCTTTTGCCCCAATCTCCCATTGTAACCTATTGTTATAAACCATGGTCTCACTATTGTTATGGAGGATGGGGGTACAGACATACTTGAGTGAGGTAGGTAATGAGCCCTAAGAGCATTTCTAAAGGTGTTGATACCTATTTCTCCTCTAATTCTACGTGTAGGAGTGGATACCCAAATCTTAGAGTCATTTAATATCTTTGCAGTGTACCAAAATTCATACAGGTACTCTTTGTATTGAGTTGGGGCCCTTGTAAATGCTTCCTTTAGACATCATTTGGAAATGAAGTCTGACACAATCTCAAAGTATTTTGAATTTAAGTGTGAGGGATATAGTAGTGTAACTTCATTGTTGGTGGTGAAAGAAATTTCATCAAATGGGAACTCAACCTGACTAGCAGGTAAGAAAGGATTTGGGCTTTCGGGTTTGTCAAGAGTGACATGTTCTTTTTTATGAGTGATTGCAGGTAATAAGGGGTTTTGTGAGGCGATTATATCATTTTGGATGGTTATGGTTTTAAAGATTTGATCTGGTTTGAGGTGTTTGTTTTGTTTGTTCTTGATGAATTTGTGAGAATGAGTTGTTGATTGGTTTGTTGTGATTTATATGATTGATGAAATTACAAATTTTTCTTTGAGAAATTGTAATTATCATTTGAGGTTATGAAGTTATGGGAATGTTTAGGGTTTGTTTTCAACATGTGTGCTAAACTTTGTATATAATAAAAGTCATCAAACCATGCATCTGATACCTAGAACAGTGAACAGCTGTCTATTCAACTGCAAAAGTAGGTGAGAGAAAGATGATGAGGTCCTTCTAACTTTTTGACATCCTCTTTTAATATATTTTAATTAAACAACTTCTTTGGAAAGGAAATTATTTTGATAAAAATAATATTACTTTTGAAAAACACATTTGTTTTAGAGTTGACCTTGAGATTGATGTTTGAAAAAGCTAAACTAGGCTCAGGTTTGGTGTTATGTCATGCTGAAATGATTATAGTAGTCTATATCATCATCAATCTTCCAGCAAAGGCGACAAAACCACAAATGCTCATGCAAATCCATGAATAAGACATATGTGATTGCTCAGTTACTTTACTCGAGAGAAAGCTAAAGATTTAGATAAAATTATTAAACTGAACTGAAGAAAATAAACTAGTTTTGTTCAGTTCTTGACTTAACCAATATCTGTGCTCCAGTAAAGGCGACAAAACCACACATGCTCATACAAATCCATGAATGAGACATATGTGATTGCTCAGTTACTTTACTTAAGCAAACTAAAGGTTGTATGCAAAAACTGAATTGACGTTTAACATGAAAGTTTGTTTAGTTTTGGATGAAAGCGCTGAAGCTTCAGTTTTCTTCAGTCGGTACTAAAGCTTCAGGTTTTGAATCAATGTTTAGCATACCTAGTTCAACAATCAATCTTTTGAAAGTTGGCTCATCTAGAGGCTTGGTGAAGATATCAGCAAGTTGATATTGAGTGGGAATGAAATGTAATTCAATGTCCCCTTTTAGAATATGATCTCTGATAAAATGATATTTGATATCAATTTGCTTTGTTCTTGAGTGCAGAACTGGATTGTTTGAAATTGCAATAGCACTTGTATTATCACAAAATACGGGTACCTTTTCATAAATGATATCGTAGTTAGTGAGTTGACTCTTCATCCATAATATGTTGGCACAACATCCAGCAGCAGCTACATATTCAGCTTCAGCTGAGGACATAACTACAGATTGCTGCTTTTTAGCACTCCAGCACATAAGTTTGCCTCCTAGCAACTGACAAGCACCTGTGGTGCTGTTTCTGTCCATGTTGCAACCAGCATAATCAGAGTCTGAGTATCCTTTTAGGTCATAACCTGAACATTTTAGATACCACAAACCAAGACTGGGAGTACCTTTTAGGTACCTAAAAATTATCTTAACAGCAATAAGGTGGGATTCCTTAGGATTTGCTTGATATCTTGTACAGAGACAAGTTGAGAATTGAATGTCAAGTCTGCTTGCAGTTAGATACATTAGTGATCCAATCATACCTCTATACTGAGTTTCATTTACAGCTTTGCCACTGAGATCAGGTCCTAAGTTGTTAGGGGGTACCATTGGAGTGTTCACTGATGAACCATTTATATCATACTTTTTCAGCAGATCCTTGACATATTTTTCTTGGTTGATTGAAATGCTTCTTTCAGATTGTTTAATCTAAAATCCAAGGAAATAGGTGAGGACACCCATCATGCTCATTTCATATCTTTGTGTCATTAGTTTAGCAAACTGTTTGCACAATTTTATGCTGGTGGACCCAAAGATAATGTCATCAACATAGATTTGAACCAGAATCACATCAGTTTGAGTTTTGTAGACAAATAGAGTTTTGTCTATCTTTCCTCTTATAAACTTGTGTTCGGTGAGAAAGGTTGAGAGAGTTTCATACCATGCTCTTGGAGCTTGTTTAAGTTTGTAAAGGGCTTTGTCCAATTTGCATACATGGTTTGGGAACTCATTGCTCTCAAAACCTAGAGGTTGTTTGACATAAAATTCTTCTTTTAGTTTACCATTGAGGAATGCACTTTTGATATCCATTTGATAAACAATGAAGTTCATGTATGTGGCAAAGGTAAGAAAAATTCTGATTGATTCAAGTCTTGCAACTGAAGCAAAGTTCTCATCATAATCTATGCCTTCTTGCTGATTGTAGCCTTGAGCTACAAGTCTTGCCTTATTTTTGATGACAATTCCAGTTTCATCCCTTTTGTTTCTAAAAACCCATTTTGAGCCAATTATGGTTTTACCACAAGGTGTAGGAACTAATGTCCATACTTTGTTTCTAGAAATTTGGTTTAATTCATCTTGCATGGCATCAACCCATCAAGGATGCTTTAGTGCTTCAGAAACCTTTTTAGGTTCTTCTTCAGAAATAAAATCTATAAAGAGACATTCATGAGGTAAAGC
>BQNB010034796.1:5645-15858 GCA_026074375.1 Tanacetum coccineum
TATTCCGGCATACAAGCTAATCATTGTCGAGCGAACATCCCCAAAAAGCAAAAGTTTTGCCTAGACACAACTACACCAAAACATCTTACAAACAACAAGTACCTAACATATTATCCAGTTACATGATTAAAGTACTTGTTAGATTATCTAGTTATCTGATGAAAGACTTGTAAGCTTAAGCACATAGAATACTCGTAACTATTGAGAAAGATTCAGAAATAGTTCAAGTTTGTCTTTATTAGCAGCAAAATATCTCAGTTTCATAGAGTACATCGCCACTCGGGATGTTGAGTTTTGTGAGCTCGTCAAGTGCGTCTTTCAATTGCTTAGATTTAGCTTTCTTACGATTGTTATCATCTGTCATAGCATTAGCATCAGCATTCGCCATAGTTTCAAAAATAGCATTAAATCCTTGAACAAATATTTAAAAAGAATGATTAATTCCTTCTAGTTGCGACTCCAAGTCTCGCGTCTTCCTTTTTTGTCAGCCTTGTTTCCATTCGACATTACCTTTTTCTTTTTAGTCATATTTGCATCGGTATAGTTTGAGGCTGTTTGATTTGTTTGACATATATTGCACATCAACTTCTTCATCATCGCTTAAAGAGATGTGAAATCCACCCTCATTATCTCCTCCACTCTCACCATTTTGCTCATTCTCCATGTTGTGAACCGCGTCTTTGAATCCTTCAACAACCGTACCGGTAGCTCTGTCCCTTCCAGACACCAATTCAAGTTGGTGGAAATATGGAAATGGAAAATCCCATAGTCCATTTACCTCTTTATGATTCTATAAAACAAAAACATAATACATCATAACAAACACACCAGAAACAAGCAACATAAACAATTATTCAAGTATAAGAAGTTTAATTTTGTATAGGTTTACCTCACAATACTTGAGATACCAATCTCTTTCACATGCGATCTTTTTATCTACATCATTCCATTGACACCCGCTATATTTCAACATGTCATTGATGGCATGAAACTTTGTCTTTAGCCACTTGACTTTGGAATCGATATGCGGCGAAACTTTCGTTGAAAAAGTAGGTCTTTTGACAAGAATCCTTCTTTGCACCTCAGCCATGTGGTTGCTTCTAAAACCATTGTCGGTCTTCCAAGATGGATCACATGCCATTTCTTAAAGAACTTCAATTAGCAATTGAGTCTCACTTTCTTCCCAGTAGCACTTTTGTCTACCACGGCCTCGTACTATGTCCATATTAACATATAATAAGGTTAAAAACATAATCTGTAATGACGAAAAACATTATCTGTAATGAGAATATCATGGAAACAAATTTAAAAACTCACGTTGCAGGAGTTGGAGTTGCCTGATAAGTTGGCGAAGGATGCACAATAGGTCGAGACTCATTAATTAGTGTTGAAGGAGCAGGTTGAAAAGCCGTTGATGAATGGGTTATAGGATTAAACTGATAAGGAGGTGAATAATGCGTCATAGCCGGCATCTCATAAGATGGTGAAGGATGGGAAGTACGAGCCATAGAACCCATGTGTGCATTCTACACATAAGCAATTCATCAATAGTTTATGACAAGTACCTTTAGAATGATATAAAGAAAAACAATTCTTGTATATATATGAAATAGAAATATCAGGGTAAACATTTAATCCAAAAACACTTATATACACGAACAACAGATAGACTTCACTAAGGTGAGAATATTGGCTTATTGGTTTGTTTATGTATAATTATGATATACCATAATTAGTACTGTAAAAAAAACATAAGGCAAATCATTTTGACACTGTTGTGGCATTTCATCGAACATGTTGTGTTCGTACATCAAACATAATAAGTCTAGTAACATTTGAAATGGAAGTTTCCAAGTCATCAACCACCATCTCATATGTAAGCAATTAGTAAGTCATATAAGAAAATTACAATGTTTCATGGGCAAAGTGATGAATATTCTAAAACAACCTGAAGTGTTTAATTACATTCAAGAAGATAAGTTACTAACCATTTTTGATTTGAGGTATGGTTCTTGAATGGACGACATCATTCATTAACTTTGAACCTGCAAATATCATGAAAGAATTAGTCTCCTCTTAGATTATACAACACCCCAAAATTATGAAGTTCATGTTGATCAAATGAGAAAAGTTATTGACCTGGTGTGTGGATAAAGAACTTGAACAACAAATGACAAAGATGAAAACTTTATTAGAGAATAGAAAGAAAGCGGGAAATTAAAGCGGGACGAATTGAGAAGGCGGCAAAAAGTTTTGTCAGTCAATCGTTAAATCCAGAGCACCTTGGTGGGTTTTCTAGAACCCCACAAGTGAGGGTGTGAGCCCCAATTTAAAATCCCATGAATATAAAACAAACGGTTTTTTTTTTTACTTTTAAGCCATTCCTCCTAGCCTAAATCCTCAAACCAAACATACCCTTAAACCAAATTTAAATCCAAATACAAATCTAAATTCAAATCCTAATCCTAATCCTAAACCCATCTATAAACCAAATAGACCCTTAGTTTGACTTACTTAAATATAGATTAAATGTTACAAGAAATATATAATACTAAAATATTGAGCCCTTAAATTTATTGGGGTTGTATCTTTAAATGCTTTATATTACCCACACAGCCATATGTACAAAACCCTGTTGCCTACAAACAAGACTCCTGTGGTTCGAAATTCATTATAACTTTTAGTTACAAGTAAACCAAAAGACCAATTTTAAAGCTTCAATTCACCATTATAACTTTCAGTTACAAGTAACCCAACTCGATTTTATGTGTTTTTCTTTTATTTTGATTTTGTAAATTAGGGGAAAATGGATGCTATAGCCTGTCTCTCATATCTGTCTCATCAACATGAAATCACTGTGAGTTTTTCAAATCTTTTGGTCATGTTTTGTTTTCAATCTAATTCTTCATAAAACGATGATACATGTTTTGTTTGATTTTTGTTGTGAGATGTGTTCATTCAGTCCTATTGCATTTGGAAAATCATCAGGTTTGTTTTCTTGACCAAATTTATGTGTGTTAAATTTAGATTTATATAAAAATGATTAGGGGTTTTGGTTTTTATTAGGGGTTTTGGTTTATTATTGATTGGTTGGAATTTATGTGTCGATCTTTTGTTATAGGAAAAATAATTGGCTCGATCACGGAGAAACGATGAGGAAAAAGGGGTTTGGCTTTTGAATCGGAAAGTAAGCATCCTTTTATTGAAGCTTCAAATCTTTTAGACATAAGCAAAATTAGGGGTTTTGATCTATTTATAAATTTGAAATGGAATTTAGCTTTGTTTATGTTTTGATTTGTTGATTTTAGATAAAGAAGCATCTATTGATATTGTTTGTGGATTAACCGGTTCAGATGACGACTCTAAGACAACTTTTCCGGCTTTGTCATGGCTTATAGGTAAAAGGAAGGTAATTTGTTGTTTATGGATTTACGTTGTGTTGATGGGCATTATATTTATATGCCATCTTTATGATAAAATGTGTTGTGATGAGCATTATATTTTCATCTACCTACTGATTTGTCGACTTTAGGATCATGTCACGTGGGCGAAGAATGGAAATGGAAGGAGGTTGTCGACTTCAGGTTCGGGCAACATGGATGTGTCGTTTAGTTCTACTAAACTCAGTGTGCGTTTCATGTGATTGCCATCACTTATAAAAAAAACACAGTTTAAGTCTAGCTTCAGGTTATCGTACTCTTTAACTTTCAGCTGCATATTGTAGTCACATTATCCTTAATCAGATAAACCTTAATAAACAATAAATAATTCGCCATTTTCAACTCTAAAAAAACCCGCAATGTGAGCAAATGGGTCAAAACATCTGCATTTCTTTGTAGGGAGCGTTTGGGATAGATTACTTAATAGTGCTCTAATTATGTACAATATAATAAGAAAAGAATAAAAAAAATAATCACACACTTGACTACTTTTCTGCATTAGCACCATTTCAAAGTAAAGCTTTAACATTTTACACGTTTCAGATTTTTTAGCTTTGTTATTAACATCAATAGTACATGCTCCAAGGCATTTGCAGATTATTAACATCAACAGTACCTACAGGCTGTAGCGGGCACAAATGTTAGCTGTATGTCGAATGCATAACCCAAACGCCAACTTAATCTTGGAAAACGTAGAGGAGATATCCCAAAGTAAGTAAATTCCTACACTTTTTATTTGTATCTGATATCTTTATCTATGTATATATGATGTCCAAACATCATGCTCATATCCGTATAATATTATACAGACATTTAGTTATCGTGTAAGTTTGACTACAAACAAATATAGATGGTTGTGTGTCAAACTTAAGAACAATACCTCAGCTTTGAAGTCCTTAGGAAATTGATCCTTAGCATCCCAACATATGTCAATTTCATTACGATTAAGCGTCAACGTGTTTGATTTGATAAATGTTGTATTGAACATGGCACGATACATAAATTTTTCTTTCACTATGTCATCATGTAAGCTAATACACTCGAGCACAACATCAGCTTGAATGTTGGAATTGATATTAATTTTACCAAGTTCGTTATATGCCTGTAATAATGCATGCCAAAGATCAGGAATTAAAGCATACAACATGCGTGTGATCATCTTATCTGAACTATTTATATTCGAAGAAACAATATTTAGCTGCAAGATTTTATTAAAGATGTCACAAGAGTTGATGTATCAACATAAGCTGATAATCCATAGTGCTAGAAAGTACACTTAAACCCATTATGACATTATTGATGTATAATATCTTACTCAATAAATTGCTTGAAAAATGTTGTTTAGTTACCTGACTAATAAATTATTTCAGATTTGAACATTCTGATGGATTTTGGATTGCTACATTTCCCAAATTATGGAAAGGCAGGATAGAACCATACATGTTATGAATTTGCATCGAAACACTTGACCGGGCCCTTAGAGATATACTTGATGTTCCTGATAAGTTATTTGGGAATAAATCAATCATATTAATGGAGACTTGAGGCAAACACTCCCTTTTAAATAAAAAGGTTTCACAAAATGAGGTGATTGCTTCTTCTTTTACTGAATAATACATGTGGTCACATTTTAGAGTCTATCTCCTACAACAGAACATGTGACTTGAACGTACTAGAATACTAGAACATAAAATTTAATGCTTTATAATCTTTATTATTTGAAAAAAAGATCGTTGTTTCATTGTCCTTTTTATAGGTAGACCTGTGATGATACTCGATAAAGATAACGTACGCAGCATCGAGAAGGGAAATATGAGGCGCATAGTCATATGTGCTGAACACATTCGGTGCTGCAAATCCATCTGCTAGACCAGACAAGTGGTTTTTCGCGGAAAAATGGCATAACAGGTCAAAACGGGTAAGAGAAATTTTTTTGAGATTCTTAGAAATTGATGTACTTCATTTACCGGTGTAGGTGGAATTGGTTATTTAAGTGCTTAACGTCCTTTTAAAAAGCAGATGCAATCCCAATGACTGTAAACACTTCTTGAATGCTTATTTTATGAAACAAAAGTAAGTACTTAAAAGTTAATTGTTTGTTTATATCAAATAATAAATGGTAAAACCAAATAAACCACCTCGAGTGGTATGTAAGTCGGTCGTTTTGGTTTCCCAACGTCCAGGCATTGGTAGTGTTGAGACTCCTTAAGTTCTTGACCACGATGTTTGAAATAGTAATCGTACAGAGTTATCATAGTCGCTTCTGTTGGGCTGCTTCCACTCTTTGCTTTCAAAGTAAACTTGCAGATTTCAGGTATTAAAACTGATTAGCGTCTATTGTGTCCTAGATACTGTTAGATAATAAATACAAACAGAACCTACTTTTGTTCTTTGCAAGGTTTCTCGCTCAACCAAATGATTTTATACTCGAAATTTAAAGGAAAAGTCTTGAATCTCAGGTTTAGATAATTTTTTAATTGTCATATGACCCTTTTCACTATTTATAGCAACTTGCTATACTTTTTTCATGTGTCATTGTACTTTTTTTTATTACAAAATTCAAATCGATAACAATGCTCATAGAAATAAGTTATTAAGCACCTAAATAAGCTCTTCCAAACAACCATTTATTAGCCACTTTGTTTTTTTTATTTTGCTTGGGAGTGAGTGCTTACAAGCTGTGTAAAAATGGTGACAAACACAATGGAACCAGTTAACGGGATATCAGGTGAAGATGCTGGAACCACAATGATCTCTCATGTACATGAACAATATCCGAAACTGGAAGTGGAGCCAAAACAAATACCGTGCGGCCACAAGTGCATGATGGAGGTTTGGGAGTTGTGGCAATGGATGAAGGTCAAGGAGCGGATAAGGGTGTGCCTGTGAATGAGTACTTGGTGAAGACATTGAGGCCTGAGGATGAAGGTAAGGCTTTATCGGACCAGAACCATCATACATCATCTTTGTCACCACTCAACACTGATGGATTAAAGTTAATGTAGATTTAGGCGTATTTTGAAATCAATTAGTTACTATATGTTTAGAGTTAAGTAGAGTTTGATAAATTCACAAGGTTGCCAACATTTTGAATATTTAGCTTTTTTAAACATCTGTAACATCACATACCTGAATGTTATTAACATTGTACATAATTACAACTTAGTGACAACATTTCTTAATCTGATGCATTTGTAAACACATTGAAAGTGGTTATCAGAATTAGTAAGTTGGCTTAAGAGTCAAACAGTGCCATCCATGTGCTTATATTCATAATAATGCAGTCTATGTGCATGTCATTATTATGGTTTCTTTTAAATTCAGATTAAAAAAATCATCTCTAAAGTTACTTTGTACCTATACAGATGTCGCTGTTGATGCTGCTACTGGATTAGGTAAAACCTTGGCTTTTGTTGTCCTATTGGTTGAGATTTTAAGGCGTACCAACAATGCTAAACCCCATGAGGTATGTATGTCTTTTTTTATTTTTTTTGGTTTGTGGTGCAGTATAAGACGCTTGATACAAAAGGACTATAAGGGTGTAGAAATGATACAAATAAGGGTGTTTGGGGTAGCTTGACACAAAAGGATTATAGCTTATACAGGGACGGAATATGCTAATAAACATATTTGCTCCCTTAATGTTTGAATGATCTTTTAGCATTATCTAATTGTCTTTTTGGTTAATTTTGACAGGTTAGATGGATATTAGTTCTGGTGAAGGGTCCGAGTCGTACAAGTGAGTTCTTTTTTTCATTATCGTATTATGTTAACTCTTATTTGATTAGAACTTCATAATTATTCTAAAGTTGATTCTCTTTGTAAATACCTTTTAAAGTCAATTTTCTTCAGAAACAATTCAACAACCAAAGTATAAGGTACTGGGTTCATCATGTCAGGAAACCACACATGATAAGCTACAAAAGTATAAGGAAGGGAAACCAGTTCTTCATCGGTCCAAGATTTATGGTCCTGATGGAAACAATTATTGGGTTCGTCATGAAGCACATATTGGTGAAACTGATGAAGATGACGTTTGATGAATTAATACGATGATTAACGTGGCATTTGAAAATGTATATTCTGCAACCCTTTCTCTCAAGATGTTCTTAGTTCATGGATTGATATCTATTATTATGATATCAGTCTACATTATAGATTCATCTATCATATTTAATAATATTTCTTTTACATCAAATGTTATAAATGTCCTCTCATTCCTTTCCTTTATCTATCTCATGTATGGGTTTTTATGCCAGTTATGTCTGAATTGACAAAGGTCATGAGCTGGGAGCGGGTGGTGTTTTATAAAGATAGATTGAGCCAATTCGGTGCATCAGTATACACAAAGCCAACTTCCAATGAAGTATGAGAACGGACAAGGAAATGATCTGCCTTTATGTGAAAACAATGATGATCCAGATGCTATATGGTAAGGCTTATTAGACTCTATCGACACTTTCTCAAATTGTATCGAGAATGGGCGAGCTAGGTAAATTAGTTCATCTATTATCTTAAGGGATATATACATTCATTTTTACCAGGAACAATGTTGTGACAGAAGTGGAGAGTGGAGACAATCTTGGAGGAGGAAGCAAGGTCAACTTATCGCATATTAGGAGAGAGAAATACAAATGCAAGCTGAAGTGCTTGCAGAGCAGAAAGTGAAGGTTGTAGAGTAGAAGGCGGAGTAGCTGGCAATGGAGTCACACGAGTGTAGTCCAATTAGTTCATAGAGGCTATCAATTTGACAGGTAACATCTTCGTATGTACTTTTTCATGTTTAGTTTTCTTAAGTGGGTAATATAAATCATTAAAAGCTATGAGAAAAATTGAAGTTTAAAAAGAGTGTGTGGGTATACAAAAGTCAAGAACCCTACACGTAAGAAAACACTACATATACAAAAGTTACTAAATTCCACCATCAACAAGACAAAAGTGCATAATGGAGGTTCAGGAGCTGTGGCAATGGACGAAGGTCAAAGAGCGGATAAGGGTGTGTTAGTGAATGATTACTTGGTGAAGACATTAAGGACCAAGGATGAAGGTAACCCTATATCGAACCAGAACCATCATACATCATCTTTGTCACCAATCAACACAGATGGATTTAAGTTAATGTATATTTAGCCGCATTTTGAAATCAATTAGTTACTATATGTTTAGAGTTAAGCGAAGTTTGATAAATTTTGAAGTTTGCCTACATTTTGAATATTTAGCTTTTTTAAACATTCATAACATCACATACCTAAATGTTTTTAACATTGTACATTATTACAACTTAATGACAACATTTTTTAATCTGATGCATTTGTAAACACATTGAAAGTGGTTATCAGAATTAGTAAGTTGGCCAAAGAGTCAAACAGTGCCATCCATGTACTTTTATTCATAATCTTGCAGTCTGTGTGCATGTTATTATTATGGTTTCTTTTAAATTCAGATTTAAAAAATCATCTCCAAAGTTACTTTGTACCTATAAAGATGTCGTTGTTGATGCTGCTACTGGCTCAGGTAAAACCTTGGCTTTTGTTTTCCTGTTGGTTGAGATTTTAAGGTATACCAACAATGCTAAACCCCATGAGGTATGTATGTCTTTTTTTGTGTTTTAAGGGTGGTAGAAGACAATGTTTGGCTGTGCTTTAGCAATAGTCCTAGAGATATTGCTTGTCATTGAGATCGATAATCATTCCCTTTTGTCATTTTCTTCTTACTCTACAAGGCTGAGAGAAGCTGATTTTGAAGTGGGGTCATGGCTTCATTTCTGACATTACAACTCATTGTATAATAAAGAAGATCACAAACTAATTAAACCGCTTGCAATTATATTTTAACAATCAAACAACCATAAAATACAAAATCCGTTACATTAACAGACCAGAGACATGACGGCCAATTAGTTCAATTGGTAAGCAAACCGTTTCTATGGTCATATGCTGAAACAGCCAAAACTAATAATGCCCTCAACAAAATGTGCATCAGGTGTTTCATACATTGCTCAAATGAAGAAAGTAGCTTATCAATCAAATTTTGCCCACATATGAAGCCCGATGCAACGTACGGGTTTCGACAAGCCTCGTATATATAAAGATTGAGTAGACGTAATTTAATACGACGTCTTTATGACTCAAAACCATTAAAACCCATAAACAATCCGCCTCTTTATTTCCCCTCTAATTCAATATTTCTGCAGTTTTAGGTAGGTGAAGCATTCTCCAGTTACAATGACTTAAACTCATTGATCTTGATTCCATTAACATTCCTAATATCAATTCTACTAAAGTAGGAATTTCCACAAAACGTATAAATCGGTCCTACGTTCAACTTTTGTACAACGAATCAAAAGGTAAATGTTTGTGGTTAGCTTTGAATATCAAGATCTTATTTAAATGATGTATTTTCTGTTCAATCGATTTATGAGTTTGTGGTTAAAATGATTTTTTATTTGGTTGGGGTTGGTACTGTGAATCGAATGCTTGGCATGATATTGTGAATCGAAAGTAGTTGGATACTGTCACATCTCTAAATGGGGCCTGGATGGAATACACGTATTCGGGGGCGTGACGTCATAATATACATCACACAAGATACAAAGAACGACCTCTAAGGGTACGTTTGAAAATACAACATCGTTGCATTGATTAAAATAGATAAAGTTTTACATAAGTTTAAAGATAATATGCGGAAGCGAATAAAAGTTTTAAAAATTGACAACGATGTTTAAATAGTAGATAATAGCAATTCTTGAAAATCGGTCCAATGTAAGGCAACAC
>BQNB010034796.1:31825-51348 GCA_026074375.1 Tanacetum coccineum
ATTGGCCCGCTAGGTGTCTTAACCCGAGACCACCTTTGAAATTAGCAAATGGTATATGTCCGTTATACAAGCGATGTATTTGTTTATATGGATAGGAGTTGTCAAACTCCAATAGATCTATCCATAACATAAGTTCTTACTTTATCGGAATTCCAGAAGTAATTAACAGTTCATGATATTAGGCACGGTGGGTTAACGGTACTTAGGCTTATCCATAAACATAAAAGATAGTTTTGTGTCCATAAAGATGTTACAAGCATTATTGATCGTACCGGATTCACACCGTAAATATATATAAAATATAAAGAGGCTATTACTCACCTTTAGCAAACGAACTTGATATCACAATTCAACGAACGCAAGAAAGATGCAAACGATAGAAATGACCTAATAAAATATAATATCACTTAGATGCTAGCAATTAATTCATGAAAATGCATGGGCGCACTATAATAACATGTATGTCACCCGCTCATGATGTGCTTTCGTTTTATAATTAAAAGCAAAAATATTTATTTTTGACTGAAAATGAAATCGACAGCCTAACGACGTCATTTTTGAATTTATCATTTTTAATATACCTAACTAGCCTACAACATAAATCCTACCAAGTTTCGCTTTCTAATTCATCTTTTAAGTCAATATAGGGTGAAGGCTGAATATATGTAACATACTTTTTCAAGTTAACCGATATACGCAATCTACTTTTTTTATTCTCGATCTACGCAACATACTTTCAAATACTTATCAATCTATGTAATATTGACCAAAATGTGACTTGTTTGACCGGTTACCACTTAGAAAAGTTACAGTTTGGTCTCTGTCTTTTGCATGGACTTTCACCGTTAGTCCCTTGACATTTTTTAACTAGAATAAGTTACAGTAATGATACCTTGACTTTTTCATTGCCTTCCACTGTTAGTCCCTTTACTTTTCCACGTTATTATACACACATTTTTATACATGCTATTATGTACACGTTTTTACGCACGTTTTTATACACACGTTTTCATACACACATTTTAATACACGTTTGTATACATACGTTTTATACACGTTTTTATACGCACGTTTTTATACATACGTTTTTATACACATGTTTTTATACGCATATTTTTATACACACGTTTTTATACACACGTTTTTATACACGTTTTTATATGCACGTTTTTATACACACATTTTTACACATGTTTTTATACACGTTTGTATACACACGTTTTTATACACACGTTTTTATATGCACGTTTTTATACACACGTTTTTATACACGTTTGTATACACATGTTTTTATTCATGTTTTTGTACGCACGTTTTTATAAATATTTGTTTACAAACATTTTTATACACAGTTTTTATACGCACGTTTTTATACACGCGTTTTTATACACGCATTTGTATACACACCTATTTATACATACATTTTTTTCACACATTTTTATACGCACGTTTTTATACACATATTTTTATTCACGCGTGCGTATAAAAATGCATGTATAAAAACGTGTATAAAAATATGTGTATTATATAATTGTGTGTATAAAAACATGTGTATAAAAACATGTGTATAAAAACATGAAAAACACGTGTGTATACAAACGTGTATACAAATGTGTGTATAAAAACGTATGTATAAAGCGTGTCTAAAAACGTGTGTATATAAATGTGTGTATAAAACGTGTATAAAAACGTGTACACAAATATGTGTATACAAAAGTATAAAAACGTGTGTATAAAACGTGTATAAAAATGTGTGTATAAAAACATGCGTATAAAAACGTGAATAAAAACGTGTGTATACAAACATGTATAAAAATGTGTGTATAAAAACGTGTGTATAAAACGTTTATAAAAATGTGTGTATACAAACATGTGTATAAGACGTGTAAAAACGTGTATAAAAATATGTGTATACAAACGTATAAAAATGTGTGTATAAAATGTGTGTATAAAAACGTGCGTATAAAAACGTGAATAAAAACGTGTGTATACAAACGTGTATAAAAATGTGTGTATAAAAACGTGTGTATAAAACGTGTATAAAAACGTGCGTATAAAACGTGTAAAAATGTGTATTAAAACATGTATAAAAATATGTGTATACAAACGTATAAAAATGTGTGTATAAAAACGTGTGTATAAAACGTGTGTATAAAAACGTGCGTATAAAAACGTGAATAAAAACGTGTGTATAAAAACGTGTATAAAAATGTGTGTATAAAAACGTGTGTATAAAACGTGTATAAAAACGTGTGCATAAAAACGTGCGTATAAAAACGTGTGTATACAAACGTGTATAAAAATGTGTGTATAAAACGTGTATAAAAATGTGTGTATAAAAACGTGCATAAAAATGTGTATAAAACGCGTGTATAAAAACGTGCGTATAAAAACGTGTGTATAAAAACGCGTGTATAAAAACATGCGTTCAAAAACGTGTATAAAACTTGTGTGTACATACGTGTATAAAAATGTGTGTATGAAACCGTGTGTATAAAAACATGCATAAAAAACATGTATATAATAGTGTGTGTACAAAATGTGTGTATAATAACGTGGAAAAGTTAAGGGACTAACGGTGGAAGTCAATGAAAAAGTCAAGGTATCATTACTGTAACTTTTTTTAGTTAAAAAATGTCAAGGGACTAACGGTGGAAGTCCACGCAAACGACAAGGACCAATCTATAACTTTTCTAAACGGTAACCGGTCAAACAAGTCATATTTTGGTCAATATTGCGTAGATTTGTAAGTATTTGAAAGTATATTGCGTAGATCGGGAATAAAAAAAGTAGGTTGCGTACATCGGTAAACTTGAAAAAGTATGTTACGTATATTCAGCTTTCACCCGTCAATATAACATGGTGTCGACATAAACGCCAAGAAAAAATAATAAACCCCCATTTATTTTTATAACACTACTTAACTATTCAGTTTCTACAATTCATTACATTTTTAAAAGCGATATAACACATATACATATGTTACTAAACCCAACGCGAACCCTAAAATACCCCAATTTTATCCAAAAACACTCGTTTAGCCATTTTTATAATTCTAACAGCTTTTAGTTATTAATTAATGTCCGATTCCGTCAAATTTTAAAAACGCGATATCTCACTCGTTTTAAATCCGTATGGGACGATCAAACTATCTCCGGATAAGTACTCAAACATATATTTCCAATTTTTGAACTCCCAGTTACTCAAAACAACATTTCTGGCTCGAAAATCTTAACAAAAAATTCTGGACAGCAACTAAATTCGCCTAGTTTTTTCGGAAATATCATTTTACACCCGATTTTCAAATCCCTATAACTCCTTCGTTATAAGTCCATTTTTCGCGTTCTTTAGATCAAAAATTATCACAACAACATGATCTTTCATTATTTTAGGTTTACGACTTCTAAAAATAATTTTTACGACCCTTTTACCCTAGTTATAATTTCTGACAGATTGTAAAAAATACACAAATCCAACTTCCATACTTTCACCACATTGTTGCAAATCCAAACTAAACCTATTATCGCCATCTCAACACTTTCATCACAACAAAACCAACATATATCCTAATCCTCTTCCTCATCTCAAGAACCATACTTCAAGAATCACAATAATACAAGTTACAAGCCCTAATCTATATATATAATAAAAGAAAGTTTTTTTTGAAATTAGACATGTCATTTAAGACACACTGGACACAATGCCACGTCACTTAATCCATGTCAGTTTTTAATTTAGTCGTCACATCTTAGGAAACTTTCAAATATTATTACTGCTATTTTTAATTTCAATTAAATGCACCGTTTCAAGATCCAAAATTTTGCTAAACCGATGCAAAATTTTACACTCAAAATTTAAATCCTGACTCCATCTTATAAATTTATATGTGGTTCACCTTTTAAAATTGATATTTGTTTTATGAGATTGTTGGTAAGTTTTTTCTCCTAGTTTTATTGTATGCAATTTCTTATTATCGTTGTCAATATGAGATATTTGTAAGTGAGTTATTTGAAGATATTTATTGGTTACTTTGTGTTTATGAAGCATGTAACTATGAGCCCTATCTCCTTTTGTTCAGGGTATTCAGTTATGGGGGATCATGAATTGCATCATTTAATGTAAGAAAACAGGCTTCAAACAATGAATTTTTATGAACCCTAATTTACAAAATTTATTCGAATTTGATTTTAACTAAACTCATATACCAAATAATGGTTTAATTATAAACTACATGAAGTCCATTGACATTTAAATTAGAATTAGTATTGATTAAATGTATTACATGCTTTTGTCTTTCTTTTTGTTTGGTTTGAACACGAATCATTTGAAGGTGCTTTGAACGATACTTCACGATACTCTGGGTCAAAATGCATGTTTTACGCATTGGTATAACACGGTCGTCCTACAAAATTGATTTTTTCTTCTTTTGTTTGTGTTCTATATGTGATCATTATGTTTGATAAACAAAATTGTTGCAATATTAGTTTAGACTTATTTTTCACTAAAGTTATCTCGAAACAACTGTTTACTCTAATATGTTTACTCTAATATTAGATTGACATTTATTTTATAAACATCATTTTCAAGATTCATATGATCACAATGTCTTTGTAATAACAAACAAAAACACAATTATTGTCGAAAATTACAACTAACATACATCTATTTCGCTTCGAGCAAGATCTTTCCAAAGGAATCAATTGTTCTAAGGTCACCAAGAAATTAGAACCGGAAGGTAATCCATACTTTGTGATTTTCATGCTCTGTGATTATAAAAGTAAGGTGCCCTTATCTAATTTATAACATCGATTACTTTGCTTTATTCTAAATTTGCCCTTTGTGACTTAATTTTGATTTGTATTTGTTTATCATATCGGTATTTGTTAATTTTGCTATTGACTTGGTTTCAACTAAGTTATGTTATCTTAAATTTGTCCGTTTTGACCTTCCTAAGTAAATGGGTTACCGTATCATCTTGTAATTTTAAACGAGTAATCTTCAAATGTTTTAGTAAGGTTAAAATCGATGTTGGACATATCGGTTTCAGGAGGACATGGTTAATGTGGTAATTGGAACTTACAATCACAAGTAATTATTTTTCGACATCATGTTAGTTCATTGAAGACTTAGTGTCCCTTAATTGTTAAAAGAAAGAGGCAGAATACAAACTGGGAGGGCTGACAACGAAGTCATGAAAATTTACATGTTGGAAACTGTAATGATAAGAGCTTTGTCCTACTTTCCTTAGTTAACATTGTCGTATCTTATCATGTTGGCATATATGTTACGTTTCTTGACAGTTTCTCTTGAAGGTTTTTCAATAATAATTATAGATCTGAATACGTAAATGATGATTTTCAGGTGGACTAGGGAAATGAGTCAAAATGGGGTAAATTTGATGGATGTTGATGTCATTTAGTGTAGGTAAATTAATTATCCAAAGTTTTACATTTATATTTAGCATATTTTACTTTTTAAAACACCTTAACGGGCAGTGTACCCAGTCAATTGTGGACTAGTTTGGTAAGTGGGGTGTCGATCCACTCAAGAATGATGTGTTACTATCTTTTATCAGTGTTTTGTCTATCTATTATTAGTATTTACAAACCTATGCTAGTTAGAATTATATATAAAATTATACAGAATCTACAATGCATACGCCATATTGAGATCATCAATACGCCGTATTGACTATACAATATGAACATGTTTAGTTTATCATGGGGTTTTAATCTGAGAGATTGGCACAGGTTGTAGTTTTGGTGACTTATCCAATTATGTTATCCCTAATCCACTAACGTTTAATTACTAAAGTTTCGAAGTGCCGGTCGAATCTATTCTAAGGAAATCATGTTAACCATGTTTACTAAGCCTAACGCAAGTTTGTTTATTTAATGCAATGATTGTCTTATCTCGAGGCGGTATATCATTCCTAGATTAAGGCGGGACTTCTTCCTTAACCCTGGATATGCATAATTATGTCACTATTAGACGCATCCGCATAAAGAAACCTATGTATTGATTATAATCTATCTTAGGAAGACAATAATGGTGATTATTGAATCCTAGCTCATTAGAGACTTTACCCACTTACTACTTACGGTAATATCATATGTTGGTAGTCCACTGTGTCCTAACTTTCCATCTACAAGGCAAAGAACAAGACTTAAACCTAGGTCACCACCTTTTTGATAGGTAACCTTGCCTTAAACTTATAGCAATATCCGTCAAGGTTAAGCGCTAAGCGTATCCCTAGATAGGAGTAGCGGGACGTTATTACGTGATCATATTATTCCACACTATACTAATTACTACAAAAAGTAGAGAGCTTTCTAATATCGGGCCAATGATACTAGAATTAAGGTTACGTGCTAAGTACATAAGCAAGCATATGGTGATAAACATAATCAATACCCAACGATAAAGTAAGATGCAATTGACATAAACAAACTAAACGATTAAGTTTTCATAAACATGGCTAACACCAAAAGGTGTTAGCTGTCACACCCCCAGACGGGGCCTGGACGGAATACGTGTCCGGAGGCGTGACTTTATTGAGCATCTCAAGTACAAAACATAAAGAACGACCTCTAAGGGTACGTTTTGAAAAATAAACACTGTTGCAAAGTTTTAAAATAATAATAATAAGTTTTACATCGATTAAATTTAAAAGATTCAAAGTTAAAATGCAGAAGCTTAAATAAGTTCAACAACGGTATTTAAAGACATAGATAAATCTCTAGTAAACCGGTGCAGGAAAATAGACTTCACATAAATCGAGCAACAACATCCATGCTAAGCACCTAATAAAAACATGCTTAAAACGTCAACATAAAGTTGAGTGAATTCATAGGTTTAGTTCAAACGTTGTTATAGTGGACTCAAATATCAAAACGTATGCGACAGTTATAACAGATACAACTTCACATAAAAAGTATTTACGTTGCACTAAGCTCATGACACTGAAGCTAATTACGCAAGATAGCATGTACATTGCTATAAGTATTTGTTTGCCCTTCCAGGTGTCCGACCAAAGACAACCTAACCAGTACGACATGACATATATCCGTTTATCGGGCGCCCCATGGGTAGTGAGCGCTACTCACCCGGATAGGGATAATTAGTCCCAATAGATCTATTTATTCATTCGCGCTCCCTCGACCGGTCCTCCAGTCAAAAGATTGACAGTTCATGATAGTTCGGGCAGTAGTGGTCTAAAAGCTACTTAGGCAACACGTAAACAGGGAAAATCTCACGTAAAGTACTTGTATCCAGTTTTAAAACAAGCAATGTTTCTCACCCCAAGTTATAAAACATTTAGTCAAAACGAGTAAATGAGTAGGGCAGTGAACTCACCTTTGATGAATATGGGTAAAAGTACACGCAAAAGTGGCACACGAAACGAAACGGTGGGTACACGGTATGACCTAGAAGAATACGGGTTTCTATTTAGTCTCAGAAAGTTAATCGTAGGTGGTTAATGCATGAACGTCTATTATTTAGTTTTGGTAAACGTTATATGTGTATTAAAAACATTAGTGATCGGTTTTCATAAAAAGCCTTAAGTTGTAAGTAAGTACGTATATAATATTATATTAATTATATAAATGTAATATTATATTATTATTATCGTATAAATAATCTTGTTATTTATAATTTGACATTTCCCAAATCGTTAAGTAATTTAATCAAAACATTTTATTATTTATGTTTTTCTAAATAATTTCTAAGTATAATATTTTTACAAAAATTCGGCATGACCCGTTCGTGTTTACTCACTTTTCCAAAGTCGTAGACTTTATCAAAAACCAATTTCAAACCACTAGTTACATTTTACAACTCAACACAATCGCTTTTCATTTAAAACAAGTCCAACGAGTCACAACAACCCTTATTGGGCTTTTAGGCCCAATAAGCCTCTTTAATAATAAAGTACGAATTTAATAAGTCCGATATACTAAGAAGATAACAAATAAGTTCTAGGTTCATCGATAAGCTACTACAAGCTCATGATAAGCCAAGACAAATAAGTCAAACCCATAAGCTTATGTAAAAGCTTGGGCCGTGGGTTGATGTTATGGGTGACGTGGGCTTTAGGCCCATTAAGCCTTATTTGAGCTTATTGGTTAAGTCAAATAAGCTTAATGTTTTACCCTTCCAAAAATAAGCTAGAGATAAGCATATAAATATTAAAGTACAAGAAATAAGCTTGAGAAATATTTCTTTATGTTTTCTATATCACACGTGTACATATATGTATTGAACAAGTTCCAAAATAATCAAACTAGCTCTCAAATAAGCTCATAACATAAGTCGAATAAAATAAGCTCAAAAGTACAAATATTATTACATGAAAATAACCACGATCACAAAACTATGATTTCCTTGTATTCCTTTTATAATTTTCGAACCATGTGTATACCCTTTTAGGGTTTATGTATTTTCAAAATTATTTTTTTACGAATAAGTTGTACAACAAACATTTATGCATCAAGAAGTAGGGTCACTCGGAACGAACAGTGGTACACGGGTATGACAAAGAAAGGTGATTTTTAGAGATGAACAAAGATCAAGAACAACCCAAATGTTGTTTGTTTTATACCCGAATGATCTTAGATGATCAAACCTTTAACTTGTCTTCAAATGTAAATGATCAAAGATGAAAAAAAATGTATGGATTTGTGTATGTTTGTGTTGGTTCGTGTGTTTTAGAGAGAGAGAGTGCAAGAGAAAATGAAACTAGTATGTGTGTGAAGAATGAGAATGAAATGATAAACAAATGAACTTGTATACAAGATTTACACACACACACTTTAGTGTGTGCCGTGGCTAGGGAGGACAAGAAAGGGGGACCAAAACGATCCGCCAATCAAATGATAGTGTGTACATGTCCTTAACCTTAAAACTTGCAAGCTTGTCTAGAGATATTATCAAAATTTGAATCCTATGTATGCACATGCATACATAGCCGGTTATAAGAGACCAAGGGGGGGGGGGACCAAATGGCTTCCAACATTCTAGGAAAGCTAGTGCTCACTTATGAATTAATTTCCAAAGGTCTTGCATGCATTCACATATGAATAAATTAAAACACGTAACACGTAAATAACGAATCGAGTAACGGCAACACGGAAAATTATAAAATTTTAGATATTGCTTTAAAACATAAAAACGCTGCTATTGCCAAAATACTACAACGATTGGTGTCCCGGTTGATGATTCTCAGATAATAACGAAACAACTTCACGGTTAAACGGTAAAGCTAAACGAAACATTTAAAAATTCAAATTTCTAAACGAAAACGACTAATTTATTAAACCCATATTCCTTTACTTCTGACTTTGATCCAACCCATATTCCTCTACTTCTGACAACCTTGCCATTTATGGTCCTATCTTCATTGCTTGACTTTTCTTTGATAAGGGATCTAATCCACATACCACCCCTAAGCCTGACAGCACCATCCCTTGTCCTCACACCTCTACCCCTCATCCTTACATTACCACTTGTCCTCACAACACTACTTGAACTTTCTGGTGTAGACATCTCAAATCCAGGAGGTGGCATACACATTTCTATTTGTGAACTCACATTATGTGGTGTAGATGGTGATGCAGTCACTTTCCCACCCCTTGCAGTCACTTTTCCGCTCCTTGTAGAGACAACCTCACCACCTCTTACAGACACTTTGCCTCCTCTTGCAGACACATTCCCACCGCTTGTAGTCATATTCCCACCACTTGCAGAGACAATCTCACCTCTTGTAAACACTTTTCTAACACTTGCAGCCCCTTCAGGTTTACTTGGACATGCGCTTTGATTGTGTCTAGTTTTTTTACACATGGTGCAATGATTAATTTGTCCCTTTCTACTTATCCTGGTCCTATTGCCATCATCTTTTGTGACATCTCTCTTTCTCTTGTGTGGTGGTCTTTCAGGCATTCTTCTTTTAATAGGAGGTAAGGGCTTTTGATATTCAGTAGATGGTCATTGATTTATCCCATTCATCCCATCAATGTAATGGTTATAAGCAGACACAAACACATCCTTCTTATACCAGCTTGAGACATACTCTTCAGGATCCATATCTAAGAAGTAAATTGCTGCTATACCATGTTCACATGGATTACCAGATAATTGCCAACTCCTACAACTGAAAGTTCTTAATCTTTCATCTACCTTGAACCCTTCATAACCATTTTTGATTTCATACCTACTCTCACCACTGGGAATGACTTTCAAATTAAAATCGAGGACTAAAATCAAAATGATCCTTGTTCACCTCCCCAAAAGCTCCACACGCTATGGGCCAGACATATCCCTAATTGTTTAAGTTTTACTATATTACCCTTTAGGCCTGGTCACGGTCGACAAACCTCGTCCCCCCCCCCCCCCTGAACCGAAAAACCGACTTGGTCAAAATAACGGACACAAAATATTCAGTACATTTCGATCGCTCTGGTTAGTCGGTCTGAAGATCCAATAAAGCTAATGGTCGCAAGGCGGTAATTATTTAAGTAAGACCGGCAGTGGTCTTTTCTACTTTTGGTTAGAACCGGGAGGTAGGCTCTCTTAAATTTAGTAGGGATAGAAGCTATTTACGTCTCAACTGATCTTTACACCGTAAAAGACGGTATTACGAAACTAATCAATCTGTAAAAAAGACCGCACATCGAGAGTTAATTTAATTTACTTTACTTTTTATAAATATAGTAAAGGGTAAATTACACTGTTCATCCCCAAAGTTAGGCCCGATTGCGGATTCAGTCCCTAGATAACGGGGGTCGATGTCGTTAGTCCTTTTTTGTCACTGTTCTTACCCGTTTGGTCCCTCGAGCCCCGTTATACGTAACGGGTGTTAGTTTGACTTGTCAACGATGGGCACTTTAGTAATTTCAAATTTTCGTCATTATTTCACCGTTGGTCCCTCAGTAAAAAAAAATTCTGTTTTTTCCAACAAGTGTTTTACTGTTGCTTTTTTGTCCTTTAGCGGTTGAACCATTGGTCCCTGACTCGTTTTTGTATATTATAAATGATGGTTTGCAAAGTATAAGACAAAAATTATAAAATGGTTTGCTGTGCGTGTGGTTTGGAAGCTGTGATTATGACATCATGGACTAATCGGAATCCAGGTAGTCGTTTCTATGGTTGTCCTACACTTGTAAGTATGATCCGATCGAAAAATATGTAACAAATCATTTTGTTTGTATATTTACACATCCTTTTTCGAATCTTTTCAGAGTCCAACCTGTGTCAACTTCCTCAGGTGGTATGATCCACCAATGTGTCAAATGTCTGTTCAGATTATCCCAGGGTTGTTGAGGTCATGTAATGAGCTTGAAGAAATTCTTGCTATGGTTGAAGAAAAGCAACGCAAGTTGCTGACATTTCTCATCATCAGTTGGGTTGTTTTTGGGTTTTATGTTTACTGTACAATGTGAATGTTTAGGGAATTTGCTTTTTTGCTAGAAGTTCTTAGTAGGTAATGGGTTATGTGGCTGAATATGATTTTGTGTTGGTTGATGGAATGATTATATTCGGTTGTTAGTCATATTATTGTGGATGAATATGTTAATTTGTTTGACTTATAAAGTCTACTGGTATGATTTAGTGAAAGTCAATTGGGTCACTGGTATGATTTAGCAAAATTTAAATAATCTGTCATCATAGTTTTTGTATCCATCTTGGTAGGTCTTGTGGCCTAGTTTATGGGTTCACATCTCTTAGGAGAGATAACTCTTGAAAATTAAATATGGTATAATTTTAGATGACATTTTTTTGAAGTATAAATAGCATAGAGAGTAAGAAAGACTTACCATGTGTACTTTTTTAGTATTTTGACGTGAAAGAGACAGTTGACATGGATCTAATTATGCATCCATTAGCCAGATACTTCGTACCTTCACGTCTTCAAATATAATTACCACGTTTTTTATTTTAATTATGGTTAAGATTTAATGTGTTGAAAAATGTTTTTAATTTTCCCTTTTATATATAATTAAAACATTTTTGATTTTAATTAGGAAAGTTTTAAAGGATTGTTTTAATTTAATTAGGATTGTTTTAATTAGGAAAGTTTTAAAGGGTTGTTTTAAAACGTTTTATGGTGATTGATATCTGATTGGTTTGATTTTAATTAGGAACGTTTTTGTTCTGTTGACATTTTCAAATTCACACTCTATAAATGTGACGAATGTTTTAAAGGATTTTTTAAAACGTTTTTGTTCCCAAAATTTTAGTTAACTCATTAAATGTGACGAATTGTTTCCCTTGTTTGTAGGGATTTACATTCAAAGTTTATATAACTTATCTTAATTAGGTATCAATTCATTTGACTTGTTTGTAGCTAGTTTTAATGAGTATTAATGGGCTAAATCATTTCTCTAAACTAAAACTGAAATTCCATTTTTAAATTAAACATATTAATGACATAATTAATATTTCCATTCTTTGCAAGTCAAAACGGGTTTGAATGGTAAATGCTAATAATAAAATATCGAAATTTATCAAATAGTTTGTTATTAAACAATGGCATTTTTTTAATTGACTAACACAACTTCTGACTTGGTTCAGTGGTTGAGTCTCTTGTTTATGTAGCAAATAACCAATGTTCAAATCTTGCAAGTGCCCAAATTTTTAAATATTTTCCGGATTTCATTAATTTGGTGCCATGTCATATTAATTATGCATAGGTGGCTTCTTAAATGCAAATGTTGCATTACTTATTGCATAGGTGGCTTCTTAAATACATAGGTGGCAATTGCAAAAAATAAATATATGGCAAGAATGTTGCTTATGTGGAATTTATATATGCTCACGTGGCTAAAAATTCAAGATGAGATGGCAATGTTTAATGATATTGTGGCATGGTGGTTGTTGAGTCATCATTATGATATCCACTTATATATAATGTAAGATATATCTTGATGACTTATACAAGTTGGTTATGTGTCTATACATGTGACAAAAATGTAGTGATGGTCATTTCGACTCTAGACTATGATCATATAAAATGAACCAAACACCCCTTTATTTTTGGAAACCTTGACCAATGATGTCGAAAAATATACATTGAGATATGTATGTTTTGAAAATCAATATATGATCATTTTAACGCGTTTTTGGCGTGAATCAACAATGTATAAGTTTTTGTTTTTAATTTTTTTTGAAAATGTATATATATTCTTATGAAATTTTCGACCCAAAACAAATTTTGTGATTCAATCCTATTGGGAGTTTCGAATTCTTATTACTACGGGAATCATTATAGTTATGAATTACCTAGGTCTAATCAAAAAAATATAAAAGATACAAAAATTATGAAAAATACCCAATTTTGATTAAGAGCAAAATTAGATGAAATCAAAGGAGAAAAGTAAGGAAAATCTTACAATAGATGTTGTTAATCACATTGTTGGTGTTTTCCTCGTGCGAAATTGGATTGATTTTGAGTTTGGAGGTTGGATTTTGAAGTTTTGGTGTGTGTGTTCGTCACTACAGTAGCAGGGGAAGAAGGAAAGATGAAATGGTGTGTTTGGTAATGGATTTTGTAGAAGAGAAGGCTGTTTGGCGAAATACAGTGGCCGACCCCCTTAGTGATAAGGGGCCCACCCCTTTTAACACGGCCGGTCCCCTTATTGATAAGGGGGCCGCCTATCTGACGACCAAGATTTTCTTGGTTTTTCTATTTTGACTAGTTTTGTCAATATACAATTATCAAAATACGTCGAGAGCTACTAGTAATATTATTTAAGATAATCTAGTTGTCGAAAAGTGACATCGAGGATGAAAAGAAAATACTTGACACATTTAATTAACTTTCTGTTAAATTAAGTGGACTTAAATAATTTCCAATGAAATAATTAGGTTGTCAATATTTTTAGATCGAGAGGAGGTTTAAAGATGATTGATGAAATTTGATTAACATTTTAATTTAGCTTTTGCTAATTAAAAATACTTTGATTATTTCGGATGAGATAATCAAGTTGTTAAGCCGAGGGAGGATTTAACAAAGATTTAGTGACGTTTTCAATAAACTTCTTGTTAATTGAATGGATTAATTACTTTAGATGAAATAATTAATTGTCACGATTTAGAGTGTTTGCGAGGCGAGAGAGATGATTAGTACGTGATGATAAAATAATAGAATAGAGTCAAAGCTCGATAAGACGGTTCCGATAGACGTAGTTCATTTCAGACATATAGTCGAGGCGGATGTCATAGTCGAAGGGAGTTTGTTTCATCCATAGTGTTTTGATGTCATGCCTTTCCGGCGCTTGAGTATGATGTAAAACTAATCCTACTTCTATGTTAATTATTACCCAATAACTCACTTTTCTTCATCTACGTGAGTTCACTACATGTTGACATAGAAGATTTCCATTTTATAGTGATACGTAAAGAATCCTAATTCAAATACGTGAGAGAAAAGTTCATAATGAACAATTTCTTGCTTTTCACTTAATTCTAGATAACCAACAAATGACATTTCTAGTGACTACACTATTTTCTCAAGCTTAATTTGTATTCTATTAACTATAACCTTTTTGTTTACCAAATACTAATTGTAGCATAATAATACATAATCATTTAGCACTTTGCACATAATCTATATTCTAAGAGATTTGGAAAGAAGACATACCTTTGCCTACAACGTGTTTTCTTTAACATCTTCAAGTGAACAAGCTTTGAAGGTGAAATCTTTTGGTAATCCCGTCATAGAATATGAGAATAAATGATCTT
Source organism: Tanacetum coccineum (assembly GCA_026074375.1). Lineage (NCBI taxonomy): Eukaryota > Viridiplantae > Streptophyta > Magnoliopsida > Asterales > Asteraceae > Tanacetum > Tanacetum coccineum. The sequence continues at coordinate 46,568 of BQNB010034796.1, forward strand.
CAATCCACTCGTCGGATTCCAAAGAGTGTTCATAAATAACTCAACCTAAGTGTTGTAACGACTCAACCATTTGGTCCCCAATGTCTCATGGGTCTAAAATTGTTAGTCCCTGTGACAACCCGAGAATTTCCGTTTAATAAAATAGCCATTTCTGTTTAGAAATTTGAATTTTTAAAAGTTTCGTTAAGCTTTTCCGTTTTACCGGGAAGTTATTTCGTTATTATCTGAGAATCGTCACCGGGAGCGAACCGAGACACCAAACGTTGTAGTATTTTGGCAATAGCTACGTTTTTATGTTTTAAAGCAATATTTAAAATTTCGTAATTTTCTGTGTTACCGTTACTCGTTTCGTTATTTACGTGCTACGCGTTTTAATCTATACATATGCATGTGCATGTAAAGGGCTTTGGAAATTAAATGTTTTGAGCACTAATGATCCTAGAATGTGGGAAATCATTTTTTTTTGTCCCCCCTTGGCTTGTCATAACTGAATATCACCAACACCATCACCGTGGGATACCATTTTTCATATTTTGAAATCCTAGACAAGTTAGCATGAAATATGGTAAGGACATGTACACACAAGGATTCCATTAGGAGATCAAATTGGTCCCCTTTGTGTTGTCCCCCCCCTTGTCCGATCGGTTACAAGCACACACACATGTATGTGTTGTGAATTTTGGAACTAGCCTATATATATCACCTCATTCATTTGCATCTCATTCATATTCATTCCATACACACACATAAACTTTACTTCTCTTTCTTTTCTTCTCTCTTTGTCCGAACCATCAAACACACACACACAACTCCATTCATTTTTAATTCTTGAGCAACCATTTGAAGCTATATTGTTCGAGTTGATTGTTATTGCATCCGGGTATTTTATAAAACAACGTTTGGGTTGTTCTTAGTTTCTAATCATCTTTCGTCGTGTTTCTTTGTAAGTCATCTCTACTTTTTCATAAATAAATTGTACTTTTGCATTCGTATGATCATTCCGAACAAGGTGTACAAAGCGGATCGTTGTGAAAACCATTATCTATTTTTCTATAAAACTACAAGTCTCAAAGTTTAATCTTTTGTTTATAAATGGAAGAACATAAAAAGTAGTTGTACTTTTGCGTTTAAAAGTTCGTTGTGACTATTTTGATATATATATTGTTATCACTACGGCTATATCGTTTATTTAAGATTTATCGTATATTAAGTTTAAATATTGTTGGCGAAGAGATTAAGTTAGATGTTGGATTTGTTGGAAGCGTAAATTGAATGTCGAAGAGGTTTAGGTTTAGAACGGATTTGTTGCGATATTTGAGGTGTTGTCGAAAATAGATCGGATATTCTTTCGAGTCAATAAAAGATGTACTTTTGTAAAACGGATATTTTCACGTGTCGAGGTTGATAAAAATGGAAAGTCGATATTTTTAGAAAGGTCATGCCGAAATTTCATAAACTTTATAAAAGCGTCGAAAATATACTTTTATTATCAAACTTATGATAAAATGTAGAAAAACGTAAGTGTCGAGTTTAGGTCAACATTTTTAGTTATTGAGTCAACGTTGATGTGTCGGGACACTAAAAGACGAAATACACTAAAAGACGAAATACACTAAAAGACGAAATACACTAAAAGACAAAATACACTAAAAGACGAAATACACTAAAAGACAAAATACACTAAAAGATGAAATGCACTAAAAGACGAAATACACTAAAAGACGAAATATTTTTGAAGATGTTTCAAAACGTCGAGACTTGTCAAAACTTATAACTTTCGAAAGTACGTTTTAAAAAGGGATACGCCGTGTCTACTCGTGCTCGGATGATCAGTTCTTGCGTTAAGCGTTATTCGTTGTACATCATTCTTAAACGACAACTATATGATAGGTTGTCGCTAGAACCGTGAGATTCACTTTCACTTGATTGATTCCTTTTGATCCACTACCCGTATAAGTTGTAGTCATAGCCCACTCATTTACTCGTTTTGACTAATGTTTTTATAACTTGGGGAGAGAAACTTGCTTGACTTTTAAAATGGACACAAGTACTTTGCGTGAGATTTTCCCTGTTTACGTGTTGCCTAAGTAGCGTTTAGACCACTACAGCCCCACTTATCATGAACTATCAATCTCTTGACTGGAGGAGATTGCCGGTCGAGGTGAGCGGCTGAGTGTTATAAAATAGATCGATAGGGATAAATTATCCATATCGTGGTAAAAGTAGCGCTCACTACCCACGGGCTCTCTGTATATAAAAACGGATATATACCATGTCGAAACTTAAGAATGGTCGTCTTGGTCAGTTACCTCGGTGGGCTTGCTTCACCTAGAAGATCATATCTATAAAACGTAATAGCTTAATGTCATGAGCTTAGCGCAACGTAAATATCTTTTTATGTGAAGTTGTATCTATTATAACTGTCGCATGTATTTTAATCTTGTGGTCCACTATAATAACGTTGAATTAAACCTATGATTCCTAAAACATTATGTTGACGTTTAAGCATGTTTTTTCTCAGCGTGCTTAGCATGGATGCGTGGGTATGTTTGATTAACTTATATGAAGTCTATTTGCCATGTTCCGGTTTACCAGAGATTTATCTATGTCTTTAAAATACCGTAGTTGAACTATTTATGCTTCCGCATTTTTAACTTTGATCTTTTAATTTAATCGGAGTGTAAAAACTTATTATTATTATTTTTAAAATTTTGCAACGGTGTTTATTTTTAAAACATACCCTTAGAGGTCGTTCTTTATGCTTTTAACTTGAGATGCTCAATAAAGTCACGCCTTTAGCAACTATGTGATGATTCACAAGTGAATAGATATCAACAGGAAGACCTTGAAGAATGATATTGGTAGCTTTCATATCACAATTAGCTTGAATTTTCTCAGCAACAGATAATTCAGCATATTTCTTCATTCTCTTCAACCGTAGGCCAAATAAGTAGACCATTTTCAACTGATTCAAGTATCATTCTTCCGTGTTCTCTATTTTGAATGTATAATTCCATTCTAATTTTCCGAGAATCATACAGGTCCTTGTCCAACATAGGTGGACGATTGTCAGCACCGGAGAGTATCATGTACTCAGCAAGAGTATTCTTTTGTCCAAGTGAAATCATTGGATCCATTTCAATGTGATTAGATTAAAATGATCGGACAGTGATTGGAGGTTGTTGTGTTAAAGTGAGTTTTGATTAATGAGGTTTGAGTCTTTCGGAATACACGGGATTTTACAATTCTTGATAAAACCGAGAAATCGAATATTCACGGGATTTTACAAATCAAAGAACAACCGTATAATTCACTTAACAAATGTGTATAGTTTTCCTTAGTCAAGCGTATAAATCTCCCAAGCAAAACGTATAAATCATCAAAAGGAAGATGTATAAATCGCCTGCAGAAACTATGTATAAATCGCCTTAAGTGATGTATAAATCGCCTGAACAATTATACGTATAGATCGCCTGAAGAAATGTATAAATCGCCTGAACAATCTTAACACGTATAAATCGCCTGACAAACTTGTATAAATCGCCTGACTAATAAAACGTGTATAAATTGCCTGACTAATAAAACGTGTATAAATCGCCTGACTAATAAACGCGTATAAATCGCCTGAAGGTTTAAAACGTATAGATCGCCTGACTTAACGTATAAATCGCCTGAACACTACGAAACTCAAAAATCAAAAATCTTAAAAAGACTCACTTTTTGACGTTTTTACCTGATTTTTCTTGTACAACTTAACTATCTAAGACTATTAGAACCTTAAAAACACAAACTTTAACGTTTTTGACATGAAAATTTTAAAATCAAGATTCATGGTACAAAACCCTCTTTTTAACCAAAAATACTCAAAAAGATGATGTTTTTGATGGTTTTTGAAAGATTTTCTTGTACTTCTAGTCTATACTAAGATAACTAAGAAAGAAAGTTAAGATCTTTATGGTTTTTAAACCCTCAAAAAGTGAAAACTTTTTAAATGGATTCGAACCAAAAACACTAGTAAACCGAGTAGACAAAACGCACACAAAACCTACACAAATACCTCATGGCTCTTGATACCAATTGTAGAATATCTTAACACAAGTATGGATTGATTCACTTAGAGTTTTAGAGAGAGAAAGAAAAATAATAATATTAGCTTAGTGAAAAATGTGACAAATGAACAACCAACACCCTCTCCAAGCTATGGAGGGGGTTTATATATGACTTACTATGGCCGGCTATGGACTCATAGTGGGCTTATCCATGGGCCTTTGGCCCGGTTAGCTTTCTAATTTAACCATACAACTTACTACGAGCTATGACTAACTATATTGGTAGTGACCGACACTTTTTCGTATTTCTAACAAATAACATGTAGATAAGCATGTAATAAATTCTTCAATATAAGCCATATTAGACAAATAGTTTTAATACTCTAAATAGTTGTAGTGCTTTTAAAACCCTATGTGTTGTAAACGTATTTAAAATAGACTTGTGTTTGCATTTATAAGCCTAGTGTGTGCCTATATGTAATAAATGTGGAGTAATGATTATTTCGACTCTAAGAGAAGAAAACCTAAGAAATAATCCAAGTGCTCCTTGATTCACTGTTGCTCAAACAAAATTGTCAAAATATATATTGGATTATATATTTTGGCATCAAATGAGAGATCATTATGCATGACTTGAAAAATGTTTTTAAAAATAAACTTTATAAAAGCAAGTTATAAAATACTTCTAAAACAGAAAGTTTAGTAATTTTCACAGATTTTACATATTTTTAG
>BQNB010034797.1:0-42695 GCA_026074375.1 Tanacetum coccineum
GGAAAATGAGAAAAGCATAAGCTTAACCGACGTACTCGGGACGTTCGGGAACTTCATCGTAGAAGTGATCTTGTTGAAATAACGAATGTGAGCATGAGGGTCTTCTTTGTGATGTCCAAAAAATTGTTTGTTTTGAACAAGAGTAAGCAAGCCGTGCTTAAGCTCAAAGTTGTCCGCGGTGATCTAGGGAACAACGATGGCATTCTCGTAACCCTCGGTGGGTGCTTCAAGTAATTGAGCCATAGTACGATTATCGGCCATCGTAACTACGGGAGGAGCTTGATTTTCAATTAGTTCCACAAGATTAAATGGTTCAACAAAAGTCGGGTGGAGTTGTTGTTGTTGACGGTTAGAATTACGAGATTGAGAACGAGTGCGCTTGTACTAAAATATAAAAAGAAAATTTATACTAATTTTTTTTCTTTTTTATTTTTTTTAAATATTTTTTTTGGTTTTTCAACAATGTATTCACAATGTATTTTAATAACGGACAATGAGATAAGACACTTAAACCTAATAATCAACTCGCTTCTCGGTAGCTCTTTAAAGAGAAAAATGCACAAAGGAGCGGAGGAGTAGGAAAGCGTGAAGCTATTAAAAACATTTCTCTTTTAAGGTCGTAGTTCCTTGGAACGACCCGCCTTATACCCCTCTTAGAGTTTGTTTAACTTTCAAAGGTGAACCGCACCTCGCGAGAGACACAAAAGGTAAGTTTTTGATCTTTAGTTCGGGAACTTATTAATGATAATACTTCAATTGAAAGTATTATATTGATGGTGAATTTTATTTCTTTTTATGGACAATTTTTTTAATTTTTTGATTCTTTGATTTTTTTATATTATATATATACTAATAAAAGAAAAATCTTTTTGTATTTTTTTATATGAAAATAAGCAAAATAACTTCACCCGGAAGGATTTTCAAACACAAATTATCAAACGGCTCAACAATCGTATACAATTCTCCCCGGCAGCGGCGCCAAAAATTGACAAAATTCAAGACCTACCCTTTTTTTAAATATATTTATAAATAAATATATAATACTTATAATAAGGAAAGTCAAAAATCTCTCAATTGTAGTAAACCGGAAGTATGAATGATTGGTTATCTAAAAATAGGGAAAATTAGGCAAACTAAAAAATAATTAAGGGAAGACAAGTTTTTAACTAAAAAGCAATACGAGAAATCCTAAAAGGACCTAAACCCTAAATTATCAAAATTAAGTCCTAAGATGATCTTTTTGTTTTTATAAGTCTTAATTAACTAAAAAGCTAGGACAAAGAAAACTAGACCAAAAACGGGAGAGATTTAAGCTTAAAAACACTAAAAACATGAACGGGATTCAATCCCGTTCTTTAAAAATCAAAATTTTGCAATTTAACCCTACGAAAGCAAATCTAATTTTTCTAAGTCCTAAATGTCAAAAGAAAAATTTTCTAAAAAAATGAATTATATTTTTTGATTTTTTATATTTTTTATGAATTAAAAACAATATTAATGAAATTAAATGTTTAAAAATACTAAACTATTTATAAAAAATCTGAATTTTTTTCAAAAGTAGCTTAAACAATGTAGAATCTACTAAAAATAAATTAGGAAAAACAGCTTATCAAATAAGCTAGGAAATAAGCTAAAAACGGCTAATAAGCTAAAAGGGGTAAAACGTGTATAAGTAATTAATATTGCAAGATAAAATCGAAAAAGACCCCAGGGCAAGTGGTAGTGTGTGTGTTGTGTAAAGCGCTTGGTGATGAGGGTAGAGGTCCCGGGTTCGAGCCCTGCTCACCTGGGGGACTTCCCCTAATCCCAAATGTTTTTGTTTTTGCCATTTTTTTATAACTTTTTAAAAGACTAATAAATAAGCACTTTTTAAAAAAACATATTTTTTATAAACCACGAATAAGCACTAGATTAAGCTGAAAAGGGTGACAAAATAAGCTTAATATTCTAAGCTATAAAATGCTAACTGTTTGCAATTTTAAGCACTAATAAGCAAATGAAAACTCAAAATAAGCTAAGACAAATAAAAAGGCATATCTAAAAAGCACTTAAGAACAAGACTAAGCAACTACAATAAGCTAAAATGGCAGTTTAAACAAAAAGCTATAAAACTTAGAAATCTTAAGCTAAAGTGCAAATAAGTTTAAATAAGCTCTAAACTAAAGAGAATAAGCTAAAATGAGCTTAATCTAACCTAATAAGCTAAACTAAACCTAGAATAAGAAAAATCAATAAGCTAATAAGCCTAAATAAGCAAATAGATTTTTAGCCAAAACTGATAAGCAAAAAGGCCAAGAGGGACCTTTCTACCTTAAAAATAAGCTACCAAAAGGATCCTTGTGGATTAGTGGCTTATAACACTAAAAAGATTAGCCAAAAAACTACAATAAGCAACAATGAAAAAGCAGTATGAAATTTAGATAAGCACTTAAAAAGCTTCATGAAAAGGGTATCTCACACAGATTCAACACTTGAACAAAATTTTGCAACTTTTGTAATCTTAACAAAACACCAATTTTGAGCTTAAAAATAAGCAAACAAACAGATCCTTATGACTATATAACCTACAAACAGATTAAATTTAGACCTCAAAGAACAAGAATCAACAATCAAAAAGCATTTTGAAATTCACAATAAGCCACAACAAGCATTTGAAAAAGCAATTTCTCATATTTTTCAAAAACTTAGCAATTTTTGACAGTTTTGGCAAAAACACACAAATGACAAATGCAGGCTATATGACTATCATTCTAACCTGATTTAACACATTCATAAACACAAAAACATTACAAAACAACAGGATTCAAAGGCATAATCAAATAAGCCAATACAATAAGCTTTAAGCTAACAGTTTCAAACACTAAACTCTTAAAACCTTACAAATGAGATTTAACACTTAAACACTTAAACAAACTAAATTTTTGGACTACTTATAGCTAAACTAAACTGACTCAAGTGTCAAATTGCTATTTTGACCCATTTTAACCCTTTAAAACAGTTAAACCAAACACCCCTTTAAGTTTATGAAACCTTTTTAAAACTTGATTTAGAATGATTTAAGCCACAAACAACCAAGACCAGATGTTAAATAAGCTATATTATCAATATTAAGCAAAACTCAATAACAAATAAGCAATCAAATAAGCTAAAACAGATTGTGCTAGTTTATAAGCTAATTTAAGACAAATTATATGAAAACTCAAACAAATCATTTCTAAACTATAAATCAAGCATAAATAGCATTAAACATCAAAAGCAAACACAAATAAGCAAATATAAGCAGACAATAAGCACAAATAAGCAGTTGAAAAGTAAATAAGCTAATAATGGAAAAATGAAACTTACAAAGGCCCTTGCTCAAAACAGGGCAAATGAGCTCAAAAGAACTTATCTACTAACTCAAGCTTAGTAAAGATAAGCTAGTAGTGTCCATAAGCCCATCCAAATCTATCTTATCATCCATTAAGCTGTGGTATTTAAGGGTGATTAAATTTTTTTGTTTTTGTAAAATTTTCTTAAAAACTTTATATATAAATGAAAACAGTTTAACAATATGATTAAATAAGTTCTTATAAAAGGCTTATGCAAGATTCTTGATAGCTTTTATAGACAAATGAGTAAAACAGGATTTAAGATAAAACTTTAAATTTCATTGATTCATAAAGAAAACCTTATAATATTAAAAAGTTATAATAAAAACAAGCTAAAAATTACAACTAGGTAAAAAAAATTAAGAAAAAAACTAACTGCCAAATGGCTTACAAATGAACCCTATTTATACTAAACTAAGGAAGATTCTAGGAGGTGTGCTTCTTTGCTGAGAGGGCTCAAGCCTGTGTTTCTTGTGTGAGAGAGGTCACAAAGTAATCCTAGCCATCCAATTTGAGTAGTGTCCAAGCCAATTGATCTTGTCCATCCATTCTTTGTCTTCTTTCATAGACGAATTAGAGTGTAGAGGATTGCCAAGGTGGCAATTGGTGGGATAAGGTGTGGGGTGTGTAGACAAAGTGGAGAAGAAAGGGGAATAGTGTTGTCTGTTATTTGGCGGGTAGTAGAGATAGGGTAACTGAAGAAGATGTACAGTGTTCCCGGGTTCCATTTTGAAGTTTGGGAAATGTCAAGAATGGCCCCTCAAGGTGATACATTGTATTGCAAGTTTAGTCCTTGTGTTGATACAATCTTGGTCCTTGGAGTTTCTAAATTTTTGCACCGTTAGTCCTTAAAGGACTAACGGTATAACGGATAAAAGGATAACACAGTTAAGTGGCTTAGGTTCGGTTTTGGGCCTTGTTGGGCCGAGTGTGATTTTAAAAGGACTTGGGCTTTTATTTATGTTTAAGGCTTATAAGGATATAAGTGGGTTGACCCTGGCCCACTAAGTGGGTATGGGTGGGCCCACTTTTGGAAATTTAGGTTTTCGGGTTTGGTTTTTGATGCTCTTTCCAATGCCTCATCCCGGGGTTAACTTTGACTTTTTGACTTTTGTTGACTTTGACTTTGTCTTTTTGACTTCTCACGGTCTTTCCGTTCTCGTGCTCGGTTTTGTCGTTTTGGCTTTGATTTTTGTCCTTTTTTTGGATATCCATTACCTGCACAATACAAATGGAAAACATACAAATACAATGTATTTTTGGTACGTTTTTAGTCATTTAAGTCCGTTTTTATTGGTAAAAGGTATGTGTAATTAAACACATACCATGATATAAATATCAAAGCTTTTAGTACCTTGATTGTTTTTGAATTTTCAGAAATGCTCCCCCTCAACATGTGCATCGATTAAACAAAAAAAATTTAGCACACGAAGGATGGAGTATACACATGAGTCCACAAAGTCACATTTTTATCAGTTTTCATATTTTATTCACATTTTTTCCCTTTATCAAAAAATTCAAACCCGTTGATATTTTTGATACCAATGGATTCGAATATGTTGGAAAACTGGGAGAAAAATGTGTTGATTATCCACAAGTCCAATGGGGAACATATTAATGCTCCCCCTTAAGCTATAAGGGTATGTGTGAGTGTCAAGTATAAAAGTTTTGAAAGATTTTGAGTTTAACGAAAAACTCATGAAAAATTTATACAATGACACTGAACACTTAAAGATACACTACGTACTTATAATAATGTATAAGATATATTATACATATTAAGATGATATTGACCTGAGTATCGGAAGGATGAAATCATTCCGTTCTTTGGATAAGTCTGTAGTTAACAGCTCTTAGCCTTCCACCAACAAAGCTTTCGAGACTCCTAAAAATTCTCCTAATCTTGAGTCTTCTCTCGATCACCTCTATAAAATTCCTTACTCATCCTTCTATCGTCCTCAGACCAAATTCATGTTTCCATGCCCGGATTGTACTTGAACAGCTTGAAGTCTTTAACCATGTGATTCAGCTTATCCAGAATCCTATTCAACATGCCATCACTAAACTTGTGCACCTCAGTCTCTCGCATCATCTTCTTCTGATCATTTCTGTCTCTATATATTACCGCCCTCGGCTTGCTGACTATGGTGTAATCTTCTTTGAACAAAAAGTCAGATGCATCCCAATCTGGTTGAGTGAGATTGAGTTTTGTTTAATAACTTTTAATCCTGAGCTGTAGATCTTCCACACGTTTTCTAATGACGATGTTCCTTATCCACAGGTTAACTGCATTGAAGAGATGAACTTTGTCGGCACCAAATAAATAATTGAGCTGACCTTGAAGATGAAGCAGGTACAGATCTTCAAAATCATTCAGATGCAGATTTTTGAAGTCAGCCTTCGAGATCTTGTATTCCTTGTAGTCAGCTCTGCGAAGAACAATCTCTTTTAAGAAGGTATACCCGTATCTTTCAAAAGTCTTGAGACTGATTACACTGAGAATCCGTATGTGGGATCTGACTTTACTGCGATCAGAGGGGGCACTGTGTCTTGTGATGTAGAATTCTTTGCACTTAAACCACCAGTGGGAGATACCATAAGCAGCACTAATATCATAATCCCGTTCACTCTCAATCTATAATGACTGTACTAGTTCTTCAAGCCCAAAGTCTAGATATTGAGCCACTTTTAGCTTTGATATGGATAACGCTGACCTTCTTCCTTTGTCATCTGACACTAGATACTCCAGATCCTTATTAAAGAAGTATTGTGTTTGAATTGTTACCTGACCTAGTGGACCTCCGAGAGGTAATGGTTTCTCATGTTAGGCACAACTCGATGACCTTCAGGATTAACCAAATCAACTTAATCGGTAAGCAGCAAGTGACACTCTTCCATCTGGAACTAAAGAGATATGCTGTTGTCATGAAATGGTCAGACTACCTTGAAAGCTGGGCCTTTTAAGTCTGCTTTGCTCAGTTTCTTTTTTCCAATCCGTTTGTAGGACCAGTTGATGAATGAACTCATATCGCTAGTCTGTCGTAGTAGCTTATATTCATCTGGATCTTGATAAGAGTTGGCAAGTGCGTTGGCCTAATTGTTCTTAGTTTTACGTAACTCATTTGGAGGAATGGCCCAGTCTAGTTCTGGAGTTGCTGGTCTGTCTTCCTTAGGAACATGCTTCAACCAGTCTGGTCTGGTCTTTATCTTGGGAAGATGTGCAGTATCAGTGTCCTTAGAATCTGAAACGTTCACATCATCTGGTATAGGTACATCTTTAACTGGTTGTTCAGAATGAGGAGCTAATTTTTGCTTGGAGGATCTGGAATGAGCCTCTCTATTGTAAAAAGTTTTCTAGGTTGAGGATTGAGGAGCTGGAGGCTGTGTTGAACCTGATGCATCAGAAGCATGTCTTCTCTTCTTACTTGGATCTGAATCTGGTGAAGGAGGAGGGTCTTGATCGTCACGGCGTCTCTTACGTGACTTGTCCTTTTTAGTAAAGAACTCGTCCCTGTTTGCATGTTCCATGGACGCCTCAAGAGCTTTATAAAGAGCAACATGTTCAAGAAGTGATTTGTAGGTACCACTCTCAAATATCTGTTGCTGAAGAATTTCTTTCATATCAGCTTCAAGCAGTTCTCTAAAGCGATCTCGAAGGGGATCTTGTAGAGCCATGTACACAGCCTCTTTTACAACTTCATTTACTGTTTGATTGATCTTGTGAGGAAAATCCCAAAGCTCCAAGGTGAAAACCCTGGATCCAAGATTATGAGTTGTGTTATCAAGAGTCTCGCTCTTTTGCTCAAAAACAGATAATTTCTATTCAAATGACGTGACACGCGCAGCTAACTCTAAATCTGTTGTGCTTTGTTGTCAGGGAGGAGGTAGAAGTGGAAGGGTTGTTGTTGTAGTCGTTGTTGTAACTGTAAAGATTGGTGCTTGAGTGGTAGAGGATACAGGTTTAGGAGGTGAGAGATCAATAACCGGTGTGGATAGTGGTGGAACTGAGGAAGACGCTTGATAAATTAGAACAATGATTTGTCATTCAAGAACTGAGGAAGACACTTGATAAATTGGAGACCACTTCTGCTTCTACATTGAGTTTTCTTGGTTCATCTTCAGTTGATTTGTCATTCAAGAACTGATCCTCAATAGTATATGCATCATCCAAATTCCTCATTGAAGAGAGAGTCTCGGATGAACTTAGTGGATCCTCTAAGATGACATGTTCATCAACTAGATATTTCAAGCTTTCATGAATGTTGGGGTAGATATTAGCCATGAATTCTTCATGCGTGGGCTCAGGGTTTGGTCCAGCAAGAGCCACACGGCTTTCTCTATGGTCTAGTCCAGCCTGGTCTTCATCCATCTTATCATCATCAGGTGGGGGTCGAGACTCAGGTGTTTTACCAGGTTTTGATCCAGCCTGGCCTTCATTAAGTTCAACAGTTGTTTCCTCTTGATCTATCACATTAGCCACATCTTTACCTTGTTCTTTACCAATCTGCAATATCTCAGTATCACCTCTACTGTTTGTCTTGTCTGTATTAGCACATATTTCAGCATCGACAGGAGACAGAGAATCATGAACTATATTTGATGATGCGTTATCTTGTGGTTGTGCAGAGGGTTAAGTTGATGCCTCTTTAGTAGATGGAATCTGCCTCTGGAATTTAAATTGGTCCGTAGTGCTTCTCCTTTTTGGCGTGTGTAGAGCCAATAGTGATTGTGCAGCTTGTTCTTCAGTTGCAATTTCTTTTCCCTTGCCTTCAACCACATGGAGTGGTCGGGTAGCATATGCTACAAGTTCTCGAATAGCCACATTGCCAACATGTGCTTGACCCTGTGCTTGAAATGATTCCAAACTCATCTGTATAGCTCGTTCGACATCATATTCTTCCCCTTCACCTTGATGTTCGGGTTTAGGTTCAGGTTCAGGTTGAGTTGGTTCATCTTCATCAATGGGTTGGAGAGAACTCTTTCCTTTGCGAATTTTTTGCACTTTACCCATTTTGAATGCTTTGCGGGAGAAGGCTTTGTTGGTTTTACCTGTGTTACCTTAGGTTTTGGTGCAAGTGCTAGTTTGCTTGACTTCTTTTTAATAGGCTTTAGCTTGAGTTGCTTAGCAGTTGCAGGTTTCTTCTTTCCTCCCTTTTTGGCTGCAATTTTCTGATCATGCTTTGCAACCATTTCCAAGTAAGCATTGTAGTAAGGTGCGTTCCTAATATTGTTCGTGATTAGCTCGTTGGGAATTGGCATTCCAAATACTTCATCGTCTTCGCCTTTGGGAACGAATTTAAGATTTCCATGTCTGTGATCTTCTTCAGCAAGATGAAACAAAGACGCTAATCTTTGGTGAATGTTATGAGTTCTTCCTAAATGGTAGATGATTAACTTTGTAAACCAACAGTAGAGAATAACATGAGGTTTAGTCTTCTTCCCCTTCTAAGGAACAATGCTCAGATTGGCCTTATCCACGAGAAAAGTCTGTATAGCTTGTACAAATTCTTCCCACATGAGTTCAGCATAGTCAACATTCGTACTTGTAATTATACCCCAAAGCATCTAAAGAACTGGATATTTGGGCCTATCAAACCCAATCGTCTTACCTGTGAGACATTGGTTGATCATTGACAATATTGCTCTCCAAGGCTTATACAGGTTATTCACCGCCATTCTTGACATAAAGTGAATTTCCTCTATATAGCCCAGCTCATTTACAAAGTCCATGATTGCATCACCCGACGGAGGTGACACAAACTGATAAGCTTGATCAATGGGTATTATCTCTAAAGCTTCCCTCAGAAGATTAGTGTCCAATGTGAACCGATGTTCATCCAACTAAAAACTGTAAGCTCCATTCTTTGCCTCATATGTAAGTGTATTCCAAAACTATTGAATGTAGATAGATGGAACAAAAGCCGAGGCAGTGAATGCTCTGAAGAAGTTTGTGTTTTGCAGAATATCCACAAAGATCTAAAAGATTGGATTCTTTTGCTTCTTTTGAAGATCCAAGACAAAGTTGCACTTTCCAATAGGCACCCATACAACAAATGGAAGTATATGTTCATCAGATCTTGTGGGAGCGGGAGCGGGAACATTCTCATTAGCCATGTTGGCTGCATGAAAATATCAACACAGATAGGCAGACATAACATGTAGTTGACGTTAGATGAGAACATTGGTCATGATGATTGACATGCTTCGATTGATTATGGTGAGATTGAGTCAACTTTGGTCAGAGATATCAGATGAACACTTACAAGTTAACAAGTCCCGGATGGGAGTTAATTAGGTAATTGTGCCTTTGGATTAGGCCGTGAAAGGGTATTGGGACTCATGGGCCAAAACTTTGAAAGTCTGGCCCAAACTGCTACCCTCTTGACACAAACCGCTGCGAGGTGGAATGAGCAAACCGCTATGAGGTGATTTGAACAAACCACCACGAGAAAGTTTAGTTAAACCGCTATGATTATTTAATTCAATTTAATCAAATCGCTATGACCAAACAGCTACAAATATTATATTTATTTTAATCAGATCGCTATGATCAAACAACTATGAATATTATATTCATTTTAATCAAACCACCATGACCAAACCACTACGAATATTATATTCATTTTAATCAAATTGCTATGATCAAACAGCTACGAATATTATATTCATTTTAATCAAACCGCCATGACCAAACTGCTATCAATATTTTAATAAATATATCAAACCGCTAGCATTTAATAAAAATTCGAAATAGCGTTTTAGATTAATTTAATTATAAAAATAATCTTCATCAAACCGCTACCTCGTAGCGGTTTGCCTGCTCATAATAAAATAATCAATACAATCAAACCGCTATCAGGCAAATACTGCAAACCGCTATCATGCAAACACTACAAACCGCTCTCAAGACTATCATGCAAACCGCTATCAAGAACAGTCAAACCTCTACCAGGAACACTAAACTTAACTTCAATTTTCTTACAACTTTGTCCATTCCAAATATAATCCAATGTATCCTAAGGCCTTTTAATCTACAAGCAATCCATTTTAAACATTCATGACCTTAACATCTCATCTAATTCGAGCCTTAAACAACCTGTTAAGCCTTAAACCTTTGAGAAACTTATAGGGAGCATGAAAACTTGACTTGCTGTACTACTATTTCATTATAAGCAACAACCAAACATGCTGAAACATCTTACAACAACAACAAACAGATGTTGACTTTTAAAAGTCAAACATCCTACGATAATCATTAATTCGAGCAAATAATAGAGAAGGGATCTCAAACGAACATCACAACATCATCATTACACCCTAAGGGACAAATCCTAGAACTAAAAACATACAACCAAACACTCCTATTAAATTCGATCAAGAATGCCACTTAAAAACAATCATAGACCACAATTGTGTTTTATCAATGGATATCCACACATAGAACATTAATCAACAACCTTAATCGCATCTAAACCCAGTTTCAAAACATATTTCCAAACATCAATTTTAATTTTCGAAACCCTAGGTTCAAAATCTAGAGAATCAACTTGTTTTAGTGTGTTTTAGTTCGATTCTATTAAGTTACAGATAGATCTAAGGGTATTAAAGATAGGTGGAGAGGGTAATGGAGTATCAAATTGGACATCAAGTAGGGTAATTAGTGAAAGGGTGAGAGTGATGTCCATTGATGCATTTTCTTGAGTTGGAGGAGGTGGAGGAACTCTTGGAGGAGGGGATTTAGTGAGTTCAAGTAACCATTTGTTGATGGTGATGTGAATGAGGTTGGTGATTTGGGTGTGTAGTCAATGGAGGATAGGGAAGTGCCTTTGGTTGATGGTGTTTTGAGGGTGCATTAGGAGCACTAGGTGATGAGAGTTGATGCTTGAGTAATAGGGTTTTGGTGTCATCTTGAGTTAAATCCACAAACAATTATTTTGGTGGAATGATGACGATTTTTGGTCTTTTGGAAGATTTGGAAATGGAAGCTCTAGTTGATGCCATGGAGGTTAATGGTGGTTGATAATGGATGAAGAAGATGGTGAAGTGGTGATATGCATTTGGAGGGAATCTATTATAAGAAAATGGCTTGGAAATGGAATGAGTTTGAATTAGTTTAGGATTTTCCAAAATCTGTTCGACCATTCTAGGTAAGGATAGCTGAGGCTAGGTAAAAGAGGGTCAAAAAGCAGAAAGAAATAGTAAAATTCGTGAACCATATGGCCGTTCCCCTTAATTAATGGCTGGCCCCCTTATCTTTAAGGGGACCGCCCTTATGAATTAAGGGGGCCCATCTGGTGTTTTTCAGACGACTAAAAATTTGATTTTTTGTAAAAATTTATGAGAAAGGTTGTGTTTTGATGGTCAATTTATAGCAAGTCCCGTGTGAACATATATATATATATATATATATATATAATATATTATATATATATTATTTATATATAGATATATGCATGAAATCAATAGTATATCATGCTATGTGTGCACCCAAATAATATATAACAAGAATGCATGACTATAAAAAGCATACTAATTGATTTCATAGATTTTAAAGGTCTTCTAAGCAAGGTTAAAAAAAGTTTATGTTTCTTCAGACTAAGTTCGGATTTGTCATCACACATCGATTAAGCATAAATTAAGTGCACATTAAGTCTCTTAAACAAATTATTCTACCAAGGTAGTCTTCACTAACACTTACTTCTTTTTCTTGCTGAAGACTCCTCGCAATGCCTTGCCAAATAACTTAAATCCACCTTTAAGTTCCTTATGCATTTGTTGTGTTTGGTTGAGCAAGTCAGTTTGACGTTCAAAGAGAAGATCATCATTTTGTTCAGAAGAAGTGGAAACTTCATATTGTTGGTAATCGAGAGGTTTGAGAGAGTTTAGGTAGGTTGTAGGAGATGGGGTACTAGCACGAGAAGCACCATCATCCTCATCATCATCTCCTTGGTGAGATGAAGATCTACGGTTATGATGGCGGAGGTTGAAGAGACGGAGTGACGGGCTTTTCCACGATCACTTCGGGGTCGACGGGTTTGTCTTAGAGCAAGTAGACGCATGACTCGTTCAACGACATCGTAGATGCCATTGTCAAGATGAGGGTAAAGTTCCATGACATGTTGAAAGAGACGTGTCAAGAACATACCATAAGGAAGATGGGCTTTAGGAGTTTCTCGTGCACTTTCAATTCTTTTGACAAAGAAATAGGCAAGATTATATTGTTGCTCGGCTAGGATACAATATAATATACGAGCAAGGAAAGCCGGGAGATGGTCTCAATGTCCTCCTAATCTGAACATATTCTCATAAATGAGTTCGTTCCATCTTTTCAAATCTTGTCTAAGTTCTTTGGTTAGAACTTGATTTGGAGAAAGATTGGACTTTTTGTGTTTGATGATTGCAGGAGTTAGGGTCAATACGTTGAAATTGAGAAATTGATGTATTTTTTCTAGGAGTTAGTAGATCGGTTTATGATATGGTCCTTCGGTTTCTTGTGAGTATGCAAGAGAACCAAGATCCCATTCGTTTGTGAAGACGGCTTGGCCATCGAATGGAATTATGAGAATTTGACCGAATTGTTGGAGAGAAAGAGTGATGAATTCATTTTGAATCATGAAGGAGATAAGAATAACTCCGGAGGCATCTCTTTGAAGAGTGACTTGACTATAAAAGTCTAGAACAAAACAAGGGAGAATTGGCTCATTGATTTCGTTTTAGAGCAATTGGACGATGTTAGGAAAAAACAACGATGCTGTGATCTCGAGGAGTAAAGTTGTTCAACAACTCTAACCTCATTGAATACTCATCGATCTTCGATTGGTTTGTAGAAGTGTGCGATAGAAGGAGCGATACCGGGTGTTTGGGAAACTTTGGGAATGTAAGAACGGGTAAGAGAGGTATCACCGACAGTTACTCGAGGCATGTTTATCGGACAACAACAAAATAAAGTATTATAATAAGAAAAAAATAAAAAAAAATAAAGATTTTGAAAAATGGACCAATTTGTGTGGGACAGAATAACTATCGAATTAAAATAAAAACCTAAGAAGTGATCCATATGTTCCTTAATTTATTTTTGACTTAATCTAGGATGTCGAAGAGTATATATTAATTATATATTTCAACATCTAGAAGATGAACCAAACACTCTCTTATCAATACAAAACTTGACTAAATTTGTCGAACGATATACGTTAAGTTGTATATTTTGTTGACAAATATAAGTTCATTATTTTTGACCTGACGAGAGTTAAATGGTGTTTGTTTTGACTTAATACTATGTTTTAAAATGTTAAACCAAACGCCCCTTTATTTTACACTTTTTATAAAAATGTATCAATATATATATGAAATCTTGATGACTAATACAAGTTAGTTACGGGTTTATACATGTGACAAAAATACAGTGATGGTCATTTCGACTCTAAAAATCGATCCTAAGAAATAAACCAAACACCCCTTTATTTTTATAAAACTTTACCCATTAATTCGAAAATATGCCTTTAAGAATGTATGTTTCGAAAGACAATGTATAATCATTTTAACGTGTTTTTGGCATGAATCAACAATGTATAGAATCTTGTTTTGAAATTTCTTAAAAAAAAATTCAAAAAAATGTATACATTTTTTATAAGTTTTCGAACCAATTTTTTTTTTGACTCAATCCTATTGAAAATGTTGAATTCCTATGACTACCGGAATCATTATAGTTATGGATTTTCTAGTTCTAATCGAAAATGTAAAAGACACAAAAATTAAAAAAGGGCAAATCGCATAAAAAGGTACCCATCTTAGGTTCAATGTCAATTAAAGGTACTCATCTTTTTTTCTTTCCTTTATTTAAGGTATCGATCTTTTTTTTTGTTGCAAAGTTAGTATTTTAACAGGTTTTTCGGTTACATTTCTAACGATCGTTATTTTATTATTGCATCGTTAGTCCTTTATATTATTTTGTTAAAAAAATATTTTCTACTTATTTTTAAAACTTATACACGTTTTATATGCACATTTTTTACACGTTTTTATACACACATTTTTTACACGTTTTTATACACATATTTTTATACACACATTTTTATACACATATTTTTTTACACATATTTTTATACACGTTTTTTTACATGATTTTATCCACTGTTTATACACATTTTTATAGACACGTTTTATACACACATTTTTATACACATATTTTTATACACGTTTTTACACACAATTTTATCCACGTTTTTTAAAAAAAGTGCATATAAATGTGTCTGTAAAAACGTGTATAAAAATGCATGTATAAAATCGTGGATAAAAGCATGTAGAAAAATGTGTGCATAAAAACGTGTATAAAAATGTGTGTATAAAAATGTGCATAAAAATGTGTGTATAAAAATATTTATAAAACTATGTATAAAATGTCTAAAAAATGTAGTGTATAAAACGTGTAAAAATGTGTGTATAAAAACGTGTTAATTTTTAAAATTAAGTAAGAATTTTTTATAACAAAATCCTTATAAAGGGGCCTACGATGCAATATAAAATAACGTTTCATTAGAAAATGTATAACCGAAAAAAAACATGTTAATTGTCCGTAACGTTGGCATCAAAAAAAAGATAGTACTTAAATGGAAAAAAAAAATATGAGTACCTTTAATTGACATTGAACCTAAGATGGGTATCTTTTTATGAGATTTGCCTATAAAAAAAATACCCAATTTTGATTGAGAGCAAAATTGGATGAAATTGAAAGAGAAAAGTATAGGAAATCTTACAATCGAGGTTGTTAATCTTGTTGTTGGTGTTTTCCTTGCGCGAATTTCGATCAAATGGGTGTTTGAAGGTTTGAATTTTGGTGGTTTTGGGTGTTGGTTTTCGTCACACAGTAGCAGGGAAGGAGATATGAACGAAAATGAGTGTTTGGTGTTGTGTTTTGCAGAAAAAATGGAGTGTTTGCAAATTAAATAGGCCGGTCCTCTTAAAATTAAGGGGGCCGACTATATTTACACGGTCGGTCCCCTTAATTTTAAGGGGGCCGCCTATCTAAGAGAAAAAAAAAAATGTTTTCAGATTATTGATAATTTTGCTAAATGTTACCATTATCAAAATACGTCGGGAGCTACTAGTAATATTATTTTAGAAGATCTAGTTGTCAATAGAAATGGAGTTGAAGACAAGAGAAAAATACTTGACACTTTTAATTAACTTTTTGTCAAGTTAATTAACCTTAAATAATTTCCAATGAAATAATGAAGTTGTTAAGATTTTTGGATCGTGAGATGGTTTAGAGATGATTGACAAAATTTCATTGACGTTTTAATTAACTTTTCGTTAATTAAAAATACTTTGATTACTTCGGATGAAATAATCTAGTTGTCAAGTCGAGAGAAGATTTAACGAGGATTTAGTGACGTTTTTAATTACTTCTTGTCAATTGAGTAAATTAATTATCTCGGATGAAATAATTAATTGTCACAATTTGGAATTTTTAAGAGATGATAAATATATAGACGATTAGAAAGGATTGAATGAAGTTTTATTGAAACGTATGAGAGGGGATTTTGATAGACATGTTTATTGTAGACGAGTAGACGAGGCGGAACGTCGTAGTAGAAGAGAGTTTGTTTTCATCCATAGTGTTTTGATGTCATTGCCTTCATAGCGTAAGATGAAAAACTAATCCTACTTCTATGTTAATAATTTCTTACTAACTTACTTTTCTTCATCTACGTGAGTTCGTTACTAGTGGACATAGAAGATTTCTATTTTATAGAGGTACATTGAGATCTTAGTGCTGACTACATATAAGAGATTGAGCTTTCATATATGAACAAAACTCTTTAATTCTAGTAAACCAATCAAATAGCATTTCTAGTGACTACACTATCTCTACAAGATTAAGATATATTCTATTAGCTATAACTTATTTGATTAGCATATACTATATGTAACATGATAATATATGATCATTTAGCATCTAACACATAATCTAAAATCTAAAGAGTTTAGAAAGAAGACATACCTTTTCCCACGATGGGTTTTCTTCAATACCTTCAAGTGAGTATGCGTTGAAGGAGAAATCGTTTGGTAAATCCATCGTAAGATTTTAAGAATGTATTCACTTGTCGGATTCCAAGAAACGTTTCCTGATACAACTAACACTAAAATGTTGTAATGACTCAACCCACTTGACCCATAATTCTCATGGGTCACAAAAAGTTGTTAGTTTGCACCGAACTTGTTTTGATTTTGCTTTGATTTCAGTATCTATATAAGGTGGGTCATATCCCAACGGATGAGTAAGTTTGGTTGTTGCGTGAATAATTCACAGTTGAGTGATTACTATTAGAGTAATTTTGTCTACCTTGATCTCTCCTAGTTGAGAGATGTTTTAGAATCGATGGTGAGAGGTTATTAGTTTTTTTGGAGGAGGATAGGAAGAGGAGGGAGGGAGGTTAGGAGAACATGGGAAGTAAGGAGTCAAAGGGAGGGGAGTCTTAGATCTTGTTTTAGGCTTAGTAAATCCAACTTCGGGTTTTAAAGAAGGTTTATAAAAATGTTTTACTTCGTCGTCACTTGCAATGGGTATTTTAGTATTGTTTAAAAGTATAAATTTTGGTCTTGGGCTTGAGTTTGATTCTACTATTTTTTCTTTAGACTCAACCACTTGTGACTTTACAAAATTTACTTGTTTAGACTCACTAGTTGATCCTTTGGTAAAATTAAATCCTAGGCCAGATTTATCTCCGGAAGATTTTTGATGATGTAAATTTTTCTCTGCGGATTATTACTATTATTAAATTGATTAAGCTTAGAAATTTCTTCCTTAAGCTTTTCATTTTCAAATCTAAGATCTTGACATATTTTATATTCTTCATTTACCTCTTTACCTTTTTCTAATTTAGATAGTTTATTTTTTAGTTCTAGTACTTCATTTTCTAACCGATTTTTAATTTGTTTTAGTTATTTATTTTTAGCCATGACTTTTAGACCTACTTTGCATTGCGTTTATATTCATATCTAAGTCTTTTTTCATCTAACGATGGAATGATTCAATCACTAAAGAATTCAGTTTCGGAAAGTACCTCATTAGATGTTTTAGCCATAAGACATTTTCGTCCTTTGTCCTTTCTCATCCTTCGTTGCTATCACTTCATGATCCACCAACGAAGGCTCTTTGATTGTAGTTTCTTGATAGTTTTGGACACTCTCCAATGAGATGATATAGATCTCCACATTTGAAACATTTTCTTTCGCCTTTGCCATTTTTGTCAGTTCTTTATTTTTTGAGAGACTCTTCTTTCATCATGTGGTTGTATTATGATTCTGCCTGTCTTTTAAAAAATGCTTGAAGTCTCTCACGACCAGGGTATTCTTCGTCTTCACTATCAGAAGTTCGAACTATCTTTCATCTCTTGATCCTTTTTGGCTTTTAAGGCAAGTGATCTTTTGAGTTCTCTTTTGCCTTTGACCATTTCAGAATCATTCTTAATTATTACTTCATAAACTTTTTAAGTTTCTAATGAGTTCATCAAGTGATAGAGATGTAAATCTCTTTGATTCTTTATTAGCCTGTAACCTTTGCACGCCATTTAGGATGAAGTGCCCTAAGTAAAGTTCCTTAACATAATTCTTGTAGAAAAAACCATTCTTCAAGTGCGTTTAGCAGTAATAATAGGTATTAAATTAGAAAAAGCATTATCTATCGATTCATCTTCTGGAATCGTAAATTGTTCATATCAAGGTTTTTAAGATCGGGATCATACCCAAGATCGTTTTCATCTTTGAAAGATCGAAGATCGGATCGGGATCGTAAGATCCTATTATAATGTCATTTTCTTAATAGTCTTTATAATATATTATACAAATATACAAATTATTATATACTATAAACACAAAATTATATGAATATTTCATATAAATGTTGTCATAAATTATGTTTATGAAATATTTATAAAGATTAACATGTTGCTTTTTTTTTATAAAAAAACAATCCATAAATTTTTAGTTTTTTAGTTTGAGGTTCGAAAAAAAGTAAGTTCGGATCATACCAGATCTTAAGATCATATGATCTATGAGCGGGGTGATCCTATAGATCTTAGCTTGCAAAGATTTCTATATAAATGTTCGGGGAATCGTTTTTTGCTGTGCTGTTTCGTTAAAATCATTAGATCTAAGATCAGGATCGGTTATTTAACATACCCAATTGGTTCATATTGTTGAACAAGAAGATTTATTTTATACTTTGATGACTAGTCTTGGAGTGATTTAATACTAGTATATCCCAATTTTTTTTTACGGTTTTACAACATAAAAACTTTTTCATATTTTTCGTGGTAAAGCATTATAAATTACCATTTTAGCTTCATTTATAACACCTCGTGTTTTAGGTCATTGTACGACATTAAGTAATGCACAATTTATTTTTAGGGTTTTACGCGTTTACTCTTAAACAGTAAATGTTAAGTTAAATCGCGTAAACTAAAAATGATCATTCAATGTAAACGGGCATTAAACAATTAAACGTTTACATTCGCGATGTGTTAAATGATTATTATGGGATAATTATCAACTTTGTTAATCTTATTTTTTTTGGATACTTAAAATGCTTACGTCTTTCGCAATTAAACGGTTTCGGCATTCCCGGAAGCACCAAAACCTAACTACGCTTAATCAAATACCCACGATTATACCCAATACAAAAAATAATCAACATATTATCATACATAAGCCTATGTGGCCGGATTTCTAGTGATAGGATCAACACATTATCAAGTTTATGTCAATTGCCTTTAAATATCAAGGATAACAAATATCTAGGGAACCAAGGTCTTAAACTTTCTCACACTTGACTACTTGCACTCTGAACCTTCCTAGTAAGCCCTCTAACTTAATATTTGTCTTTATATGTCTGTAAGATAGCAAGGTAAACTCAGATTAACTCTCTCATTGCAAAGTTGAAAAACAAATCAAAACCTCATTTTCTCTCTACCTAACCCCGTACGGCTCAAAAACTTAACAACACAATTCCATGTTTGATTTTTCTTTGTCGGGGTAGATCCATATTAGTGATTTACTTATCATAATTAAGGTATTTCTAAAGAAGAATTGAAGGTTTGTTAGCTTTGGAAAGGGGTTTTATAATAAGATTATTTGAAGTTTTGGGTGTTTTGGTTGAAATTAGGGTTTTTCACCTTATATGCTTT
The DNA here is from genome assembly GCA_026074375.1 of Tanacetum coccineum. Classification (NCBI taxonomy): domain Eukaryota; kingdom Viridiplantae; phylum Streptophyta; class Magnoliopsida; order Asterales; family Asteraceae; genus Tanacetum; species Tanacetum coccineum. Next base: position 19,559 of record BQNB010034797.1, read on the forward strand.
AAGCAAGGTTGTTTAATCACAAGGGTGTGGATTGTTATTCTTTTCTCTATCATCACACAAGGGTTATTTGAAAAGAGTAATCATTTCATAACTAAGATTTTATGTGTTCATTATGTTATATTTAGCTCTAAAATCACCATTTAGGGTACTTTTTGATATGTAGAAATGGATTTTTTACATTTGATTACATGTTTTGTAGAAACGTATTTACATGTCTTATGGATGTTATATCATGTTTAAAGGAAGTATAAGTGTTTTATCATGTTGGTTAAGTATGAACATGTATAAGTGCAAATTTAGGGTTTTATGTTAACTTGATAAGTTTGCAAATGAAATGATGTAAAAACATGTTTTAAACTTTTTAGCTGGGATCTCACATGAGCCAAAGTATGAACTAATGGATTTTTTATATGTAAGACATAAGATATAATTGATTTGTTTTTAAAAAAAAGTATGTGCAATTAAGTGTTGACGCTTAATGATACCAAAATCGAGCCTATAAAAACATGTTATAACACATAACTCCAAACCTCTTGTTTATGGTATTGAATTTGTTGACGCACCTTTTATGTTTTATAAGATAGACACCTCATTGAGGATGTCCAAAATGAATAGAAACTGGAAAAATAAGGAATTAATAACGAAGAAGATACACTAATTAGAAGTTTACGACGCTAACTACTTTTATTAAACAAATTTTTATAAAAAATTTTACTATCTATGGCAAATAACTTATACTTTCTTAAAACATCATTTAATATGATTAAAACTTTCAATTATGAGAACGTGTTCAAAAGAATCGCTAAAAATGGAGCTATAACGAATAAGATACGACTAAAACGGGTTTTTACGTTAATTAAAAGTATAAAAACGATTTTATAGCTGTTATGAACAGTAAAATACTATTCATCACTGAATCTAAAAAACTAAAAATGTGATTTTTATGTCACTCTTCTTAATACAAAAGCCTACGTATCGAGGCTTATATTGGGGGTAAGGAACGCCGAGAGAATACAGGGCATTAAACGACATAAGTATGTCATTTTTGCTAAAGGCGTAATTATAAACGTTTTTTCTTTATAAATCGATATTCACGTTAAACGATTAGATGTGATTTAGCCATAATTAGAAACAGATATGTTATTAGTTATTGAAGTGTTTTATTACTAGGGAATTCAAAATGAGCTTCTGTGGATGGCGTTTTGTCGAGTTAGTTGGATTTAAGATTTAAGTTTCTAATCCCGTACGTCATGTCATGACCTCTTAAATTATGATAGCACGAACAATAGTACATGATAATACTATATAGGACTTATATACAGTTGTTGTTAGAAAGTTGCTTAATACTGATCGACACTTATATTAACTAGGTTGCATTCGAGGCTGTCTTATGCGTGACGCATTTTTACTGGGGGATATTTTGTTATCAGTTTACTCACTCAAGGTGAGTTCATAGCCCCATGTTTTACATTTATTAAATTACCAAGTTTTTGGGTTGGAAACATTGCCATGTTTTTAAATTGGACGCAAGTTGTATCAATTTTATCATTGGATTAAGTGTTGCCTAAGTTAGCGTAGGTAACCCACTATGCCTATTTGAATTCAGTGAACTGTCATTTTAATACTGAAGAATACTGGGAATTGTGGCGCGAATGATTATAATTAGATACTATTTGGGATTTGACCTACCATTGTCGGGTGACTAGTATAAACTGGAGATTGAATTATTTCATAAGGATACTGGATTGTGGCTACAGGTTGAACTCGATCACGGGCTATACGTAGGAAATATTTATATATTGTAGATTCAATTATGGTCGAGCTTCGGCATTGTCATGAGCTTAGGCCAAACGTAATTGATTTTGTTTGAAGTCTGCCAGATCTGTTGCATTTTTCATGGGAAAGTCTTTGCGGTCCTGCTATAATTTACATAAACCTATGAAATTCTCCCAACTTTTTGTTGACGTTTTTAAATGCAAGATGTTTTTTAGGGAGGTCTATTAAGCACGAGGTGCGAGGATACCGATTGGTGGTAATATTTTGAAGTCTGCATTAGAGATTTAGTCGCATTACATTTTGTATATCTGTTATGGGACTGGAGAATCATTTGTAATAATAACAAGGGTAAACAGTAAAGAGCTTGGGCTTTTGTAACTACATACTTTTATTAAATCCAATTGTATCAGTTTTAAAAGACTTTTGGTCTCGTTCTTTTTAGTTATCTTGGTGTTATTGATCTGTAGAAGTAACACGCCCCGGGACCCTTATTCGTTGCCGACCCGCAATTTGGGTGATGTTTATTCATTATTTTTTGCAGTTTCTTTTAAGATCATCGTTTTTGTTTATCAAATGGTACAATTTATCCTTTGTAGTTTCTGGATTATTTTGTGGAATAGGTGGAAAATAACAATAAGTTATAAATTTACCATAAGATTAGATCTTTTGATTTCACTTAAGTTTTGGAAGCTATTTTTCTAATAAATAATACCCATCTTTCAAATGAGGTGGTCCTTTCTTGATTGCCTTGTTCTAAAATATTTTTCTGATTCCATTAGATCGATTCACAGTTTTTATAATAATACAGTTTATTTTAAAAATCTTGTTTGACCTGTTGGCTCTGATCATATTGTGGAAACTAGAAGGGGGTTTGAATGGTGTACCTCTTTTTTAAATTAATGTTATGTTTTGTTGATAAAAACTTAGATTCGATTTAGATGTGATATCAAATTTGTGCACAATTCTAATAATGAGAAGTAAGAAATAAGTAAATATGAAAGACAAGAGATAGAGTTAGAAAAGATCAAACCTCAACACAATATTTATTGTGTGGTTCGGTTAACGATTAGCCCTCTTTCGCCTACTCCACTTCGCGAGCACCAAACTCAGAGGTCTTTTAACTATGTCAATAACAAACTCCTTAGAGCGGAGATAGAACCGATACAACAACTTTGCTATAACAATTTCTGACACTAAGCGAAATGTCGAGTTCTAATCCTAGCTAGAACCAATCTATCACGACTAACCACACTACTTCACAACAACTCACAACTTTGCTTCACTTCACGACTTGTCTTCCTTCACTACTTATCTTTACTTCACAACTTCTCTTCTCTTCACAACCAAGACACATAGTTGACGATCACACCAAAGTCTAAACTACGCTCTACATAGATCACCTGATTAACTTATACTTACAATTTAATCACCACAATCTACTCCATGATACACAAACTACGATACACACCTTCACAATGATACACCAAATGATGTTGTATAATCCATTGAGAGTCTACACAACTTTATACAATAACACCAAACCTCTAAAACTATAACACTGCTTGACTTGATGATAAGAGGATCGGATTTTCTTCTTGCACATGAGGAGTAATGTAAGCTGATGGAGATCACTGGAAACAAAGTCTCTTTATGGATTAAAGGATCAAAGGAAAGAAGATAGCAGCTGTATAACTGATTTTTAGTGATACAGAAAGAGATAAAAGAGTATGCAAAAGGTGAGAAAATCAGTGGGGAATAGTCCAGTATTTATAGGCTAGCTGAGCTAGATTTTTGTCTGGGCAGTCCCTTTAATTAGGTGTCGGTCCCCTTAAAATTAAGGGGCCGCCTAGCCCAGACGCTCCCTTTTTTGTCTTTTCTGGGGGATGTGTTGTTTGGAACATGTTCTAGCGTTTTTTGTTGGGTAAGAATAATTCTGAATTTTAATATTTATTTGAATAAACATTTTTTTAGAATGAAAACAATTGTTTGTTTGTTATAAGATAAATAAAAATGTTTGTGACATTTTTATAAAAAGTGTGAGGTTAAATAAAAAATCCTTTGATCATGAAATGCATTAAGCATTTGTTTATTCATATCTTTAAGTGATTAAATTTTTGAAATGAAAATTTACTACTAATTACTTGTTTACATTTAAGATTTTGTCATTATCGTTTTTACATTTTGTGTTCAATCATAAACGTTAGAGTAGAGAGTATCAGAATAAATATTATGTTAACATTTTAGCATTATTTTCTATCTAACAATGCTATCATACCCAAATGTCTTGCTTGTGAGACATTGGTTGATCATCGACAATATTTCTCTCCAAGGCTAATATAGGTTATTCGCCACCATTCTTGACACAAAGTGAAGTTCCTCTGTATAGCCCAGCTCATTCACAAAGTCCATGATTGCATTACCCGAAGGAGGTGACTCTAACTAATGAGCTTGATCAATGGGTGTTATCTCTAAAGCTTCCCTTAGAAGATTTGCGTCCAGTATGAACCAGTCTTCATCCAACTGAAAATGGTAAACCCTAGTCTTTGCCTCCTGTGTAAGGGGTATTCGCCAAAATGTTGAATGTAGTGAGTGGAAGCAGGACGAGATAGGTAGGTGAATGCTCTGAAGAAAGTTTGTTGTGTTTTGCAGAATATCCATAGAGATCTGAAGATTGGGTTTATTTACTTCTTTTGAAGATCCAAGACATAGTTGCTCTTTCCAATGAGACCCATGCACTAAATGGTAGTATCTGATCGTCAAATATTGTGGGAGCAAGAGCGGGAACATTCTCATTAGCCATGTTATCTGCACATGAATATCAACAAAGATAGGCAGACATGACACATATTTGAGGTTTAGTGAGAAATTGAGTCTTGATTGTTTCTGACATGCTTAGTTGATTTAAGGTGTGATTAAGTCAAGTATGATGGAATACTTCACATTGAGTCAGTGGTCATTGACTTAGGTCTAACCAGAAGTCAACATAAGTCAACTTTGGTCATAGGTCCAGAAGACATCCGTTGAACCCAATCATAAGTTAACAAGGCCCGGATGGGAGTTAAACTTCTGGTATATTGGGGCCTTGTTGGATAGGGCTCTTAAGGTCGAATGGTATCAGGCTTAATGGGTCGAAAACCTTGTTAGATCTGGCTGCAAACCGTTCCCATTGTTACCAAAACCGCTTCTAGGGTTTAACGACCCAAACTGCTATGAGGGCGTTTGGTCAAAACTCTATGGAAGCGGGGAATTGGCCAAAACCGCTAAGAAGTGGGTTTGTCAAAACCGACCAGAGAAGAATCTGTAAATCCACTATTGAGTATAAATTAAGTATAATTAATAATATTATTCTAAATTTTGACTCTCAAACCGCTTATAGGCCAATAGCCTGATATGATTATATTTTAGTCAATTTAATCAAACCGCTGTGACCAAACCTCTATGAATATTTTAATCATTTTTAATCAAACCGCTACCATTTGGAGAATTTTTGAAATAGCGCTTTAAAATATTTTCACCAAACCGCTACCACGTAGCGGTTTCCCTGTCTTGAATAAACTATTCATATTTATTAAACCGCTATCTTTAAACTAAGCAAACCCCTATCTAAAGTTTCATGGCAAACCGCTATCAAACACATCAAAGGCAAACCGCTATCTTGCATTTATAATAAACCGCTATCAAGCTCATCATGCAAACCGCTATCTAGAAATTCTAGCAAACAGCTACCTAAGCTTACAAGAGCAAATCGCTATGAACAATATGGCAAACCGCCATGAAGAAATCTAAACTTAAGTTTAATTTTCTATCATTTTGGCTATTCAAAGTTCACTTCCAGGCATCTTAGTTCTACCTAATCATTAGAATCAACTTTAACACCCTAAGATTTAACATTACATCATAATCGAGCCATGATCTGACTCTTAAGCCACGAAAACCTTTAGACACTTGAGGGGGACATGCAAACTTGTTTTGCTACTCTAACAAGACATTATACCAACATATAAACGCACACCAACTAATTTCAACAACAAACAACACACTGTTGACTTTTAAAAGTCAACCCATACACAAAAATCAACAAATCAGGCAATATATTGAAAGAGGATCTCAAGCAAACATTCAAACTACATCATCATACCCTAGGGAACAAATCCCAACAGAAAAACCATCATTATAAACACACATAATGATATCAATCAAAAGACGCATACAAAGTTAATCAAATCACACAAATGTAATTGATCTATGTTAAGGCATTCAAGATCAAGTGATCAACATCCTAATCCGCATCTATCCCACCCTTCAATTACAAAATCTAAACAATATTTTAGATTTTGAAAAACCCTAAGACTCGTTTCTAGAGATTGACAAAGATTTAAAGTGTTTTGTAGTGATTCCTTTAAGTTACAGATAGATCTAAGGTCATAGAATGCGATTTAAGTGATACCTTATCAAGAGAAACACATGAAATTGAGGGATGGATAGTGCCGATTTGATGTAGCGGTTTGCGTGGGTGAGAGTGTGTTTTTAAGTTTGACTGAAGAGTGAGTGTTTGACCAAAATTACCAAATCGCTACCTATTATACTAAGGGTTTCGATTTAGGCAGAATTGGTCCCTGAGGTTTCTACTTCCTTCTATTTTTGGCTTAAAGGTTTTCTAAGATTAAGTGAGTTTTTGAAATGGCAGTTTTAGTCCCTATTGTTTATAAAGTGTAGGAAACACATAGCAAATTGCATCTAAGTCCCTAAACTTTCTAACAGGAGACAATATTGGCCCTTTAAGTTAAGCTTAATTAACTCCCCTACATGTTATAACCCCGTTCAAATAGAAAACCTTTTACCGTTAATTGTGAGATGTTTTAGAAACCCGTTTGATGCAATAAACTTGAAATCACTCTCCCCCTCAAATAATGACCCATGTTCTAGTTAAAGAGCAGTAGTCGTTGTTTGAGTTAAAAAGTTTATTATAAAAACCTGAATTGAGTAATTTTCAACAACACTTTTTCCACCGTGATTAACAAAAATAATTTTGAAGAATCAATTAAGAAGAAAATTATTTGGTTATAAAAAAGGAAGACTTCTCTTCCGAATAAGAAATAATGCACTGAAACGTACATTATTCCTTGGATTCACGAATATCAAGTAATCCATGCCCGGGAAAAATTAATTACCCGTTGTTAGGAACATCTGTCTTTTTGGCGACATGCGTTCCTCAGATTGAAAAGCGGGTTGCAGTCAGAAATAACTGCAAGCCATGAAGACATGTTTTAAAAGATTAGAACTTCTGCTCGAACTTTATTTAAAGACCCGTGTCATTATTGAACGACATTTCTAGGTCCGTAAATATTATCGATTTACAAAAGACATGTCTTGAAAAAATATTTTTGTTATTTTCTATTTTCTAATTTTTATGATTTTTGTAGGTTTTATATTTTTGTATTTTTATTTTTGTGTTTTTAAATATATACAACATATACATAGGATACATGAAGACACTCCTTTAATCATTCTCCTTTTCCTAAAGACATTTAGAGATCGGTGAATATCTTTCATTCAAAGTGCGGGAGGACACTGTAGAAATTCGAACCGCTCTCTTGGTAACGCCTTAATGAATATGTCCGCAAGTTGGTAATCCGTCGTCACAAAGTAAAGTTCAACCACGCCATTCTCTACTTGCTCTCTTATGAAATGGTGACGTATGTCGATGTGCTTTGATCGAGAATGTTGGACATTGTTGCAGCAGAGAGCAATAGCACTTATGTTATCACAATACAGAGGTGTCTTATTGAATGTAAAGCCGTTGTCAAGTCAGCTGTACGCTTCAATAGGTTTTTCTGAGCAAACATCCGGACATGGATCAATGTATTCAGACTATGTGGTCTTAGATAGCCAGTGCTTTTTGTCTTCTTTGATGAACCAGCTCACTAACTTATTTCAAGAACTAGCATTCCTTACGTGTTCTTCTTTACGTGTTAATCTGACATCCTGCCTATGATCGCGTCTTACATAGGCCGTTAGTGCCATAGTAGTATCCTTCGGATACCAAAGACTAGTTAATGGTGCCTCTAAGGTACCAAAAGACCCGTTTAATTGCCTCAAGGTGCTTTTTGGTAGGCTTAGACTGATACCTAGCACACATGCATACGGTGAATACAAGGTCAGGTCTACTAGCAGTGAGATACATTAGGGATCCGACCATACCTCGATATCGTGTCTGGTCAACTGGAATCCCTAAGGGGTCCTCATCCAATTTTAATCTATCCACCATTGGTGTACCTACAGGGTCAGACGTATCCATTCCATATTTTTTAAAAATTTCTTGAGCATATTTAGATTGATTAATGAAGATGTCTTTGAGACTTTGAGAAACTTGTAATCCTAAGAAAAATGACATTTGTCCCATCATGGACATGTAAATTTTGAACTCATCTCATTTGAAATTGGTCACAGGTCGTTAGGACCAGTTGACAGCAAATTTGATATCATTCATATTATTTAAACAAAAAAAGAATTTGTTTCCCTTTTTTCCTGGTGAATATGTAGGATCAACGGACTCCTTTGGAGGAACTTGTTATCAGAAGGAAACCTTGATAAGTGGTTTTTTACCATGCCATTGGTGCCTGCTTTATGCCATACAGAGTCTTCTTCAGTGGTAGCGTGAGTAGGCATGATCTGGATCAACGAAAACCTCTAGTTGACTGAGTAGTTTCTTCTTCAGCTCGGCCATTTAAAAATGCCTCTTGAATCCATTTGGTAGATGGTATGTTATTGCTTAGCGGCGTTTGCAATGTATATTCCTGATAACTTTCGATTCGTGCACTGGTGCAGAATGATTCTTCAAGCAATCCCCTCTATTGTTGATATCTTTAGTACTAACTGTGCCTTGTTCTTCAAAACATTATCTATTTATCAAGCTTGACTTTTATAAATCCACTAGAGAGCGATTATCATGACACAGTCCGGTCGTGGCACTAATTCCCATACTTGAAGTCGATCAAACTCGTGAATTTCTTCTTGCATCGCTTCAAACCAGCAATCTTCGGTCATGGCAGACTTGAAATTTTTGGGTTTAACTTTTGACAGTACAGAATTGTAGAAGCACTACAAAGCATCGGTGGCTAACTGTTTCCTATTGGATACCGGACGAGTGGGATTACCAATTATATTCTCCATTGGGGTGGATCCTTTGACCATTTTTCTAGGTGATCATTTGGTTGAATTCTTGGTCGGATTTAGCTGCATAAATTCCCCTTGGAATTTGGGAATGATCTCATCAGAACTCAGTTCTAGAGCAAATACGTTTTCAAAGGGATCGTTGTCAGCATGAGCAAACATGTTATCTTTAATAGTACGGTCAATTGCAACACCTTGAAGTGAGATAGGAAGTTGTACATCCAAAAAGACGTGAAGACTTTGTTAAGAGTGCATCTTGATTTATTGATCTAGACGATGGTGTCGGCTAAAAAATAGATCTTGAAAACTGCGCTTGTTAGTGTAGGATTATTAGTTTCACCGGTTGTTCAACACTAGGGGGTTCAAAGTATTCATCGAACATTGGTTGGAATAAAATCTCCAGATCTATATTAGTTGTGGGAATAAGGACAGCTGAAGAATTGGATCTGGTACGAGCCCTGAACTGATTTGTCCAGGCGTTAATAAAATAGGCTCAAGTCCTATACGGATGTGCACAGGAGCCATTGGCTCAGTCAACTTATCGAATTGCACGTGAATAGTTTCCATGATTCGGTGGGTTCTCTTGTTGTAGATTCGATAACCCTTCCTATTAGGAGCATAACCAATGAAAATCCTAACATCTGCTATTGCTTTCAATTTTTCAAGATCTTCGCTGTCATTTTTAGGGTAACAAAGAGCACCAAAAATTCAAAGAAATTTAAGATCAGGTTTTTTTTATCATGCACAAGCTCATATGGGGTTTTGTTATGACAAGTATGAATTAGGGGGAAAACAATTTTCTGTTTGGGGTTTATGCAAGCAAGTAGCAACACTTTTGCCCATAGAAACATCAGAGCTTTTGAAAATATCAGCATTGTTCGAGCAGGCTTCCCATGAGTCCGATTTTGTCTTTCGAACAACGCGATCTGTGAGGAGTTCATTGGAACAAGAATTTTTGTAAAAATGCCTACTTTTTCTATTACTCAGTCATAATTGATTAACATAATTCTGTGCCTTGTTCTTTCAGATGTATCTGACAGTTTTGTTAAGACCATTTGAATTTGCTTGAGAAATTTGATGACAAAGTCTGGAGCTTCATCTTTCGACCTCAAAAACTTAACCCATGTGAATCTTGAATAATCATCCACGATGACCAAAATGTATTTCTTTCCATTAATACTCTGTACTCGTATTGGTCCGCATAAATCCATGTGAAGGGTATGTAGAACTTCCATAATGGTGTTTTCAGATTTAGGTTTGTGGGTATACTTCTTGCTCTTTCCTAGTTGACAAGCCGAGCAAAGATGGTCTTTCTCAAACTTCAACCTTGGTAAGCCTCTTACCAAATCTTTTCTAGCAAGATCATTGATGGTACCAAAGTTTAAATGGTTTAACCGATGATGCCACAACCATGATTTGTTCTTTGAGGATTTTGACAATAAGCAGATGGGAGAGGACTTCATCATGTCTTCAACAGAGATAGTGTACAAATTTGAGCCCCAAGAACTTTAAGTAAGTCCACACCATCTTCAGTTCTAACATAACACGAATGCTTTCTGAATGCAACTTCAAGGTCTGAATCACAGAATTGCCCTACAGAAAAGAGATTGTGTCCAAGTCCTTCCACATAGTATACCCTGGAGATCACACTATCACCAATCACGTATCTTCGTAACCCATGATGTACCAAAATGATCATTCCTAAATCTAACTATCCCCCGTGAGCTTTTTTACAAAATTCATGAGCCGTAAGCGATTCCCCGTTATATGTTTTGAGCAACCTAAATCCAAATACCAAAGGACGATCTATACGACATGCATTTGAAAACAGACGAATATGGAGAGTTTGGTACGTTGGATCCCCAATTTATGTTGGGGTCATGTTGGTTAGCACAAACAGAAAGTTTCACAAAATCATCAATTGATTGTGTGACAGTTGTAGTGGGAGTGTCAGTGGGAATTACTTTTTCCTGTTTGTTTTTATGTTGGTACCTAGTTAATGGTTTCTGAGAAGTGTTACTTAATCTCTCAGTTATCACAATTTCACTAGTACTAATGCTTTCAGGTTGTTTGACATGCACTACTTTGGATTTAGTAAACCTAGTTAAAGGGCACTGTTCTCCTAAAGTGAATTTCCTTCTAGTGGGCTGCCACTGAAATCCGACATTGGTAAACAACTTTCCAGTTGCCTGCCAGACTTGCTTAACCTGCTTAACTCTCTAAACCTTGTTGACAGGGGATGTCATAACAAACTTTAAAGATTTCACAACACATTTATCATGATTAAAGGACATTAAGCATTTGTTACAAGTTTTACAGACAGAATTAGAATTTGAATGAATGACAGTACGCTTATAGCTAATACTAGAATCAACACGATTCTCTTATTTCACACTAGACTTATTAGTCCTAGAATGGTCTTCTACTTTCTTCTTGTTACTATTAGCTGGCAAGGTCCTATCTTTCTTTGTATTGCTCCTAGGTTTAACCGTAGCTTAGTGCATTTATCTCCTGTAGAATTAATCATAGGTTCATTAGTCTTTTTCGGTTTCTATCGCTCAACATGTGTTTATGAGTTATTAGTTGAAGTTTCACCTGGTTCCACAAAAGTAACTTGCATTTTCCTATTTAAAGGGGCAGTAGAAATCTTTCTATCTCTTTTATTAAAATCTCTCGAACAAGTGCCAATCACATATTCAAGTAATTCCTGAGAGTGTTTAGTGTAAAGGCAGGCAGATGCAAGTGAGCTATCTAATGGTTTTTCAACCTTGGCCTCTTCAACAATCTTGCGAAGAGTTCCTACACTTTCCTTAAGATGTTTGAGATATTGTAGATGAACCTCCCTATTGTTTCTATTTCGAGGGGGAATTAGTTCAACATCGATAGCATACATACCAGGGGCAAGAACTTTTGGTTTCACATGATCAGGAATAGTGACGCATTTTGTTTTCCATTTTATTTGAGCCTTTAGGTCTCAATTTAGTAACAATATATGTTGCCTTTTCAATAGTTTTAGCACGCGTTAGCTTGATTGAATCATACTATTCCTTGTAATGCTGCTTAACGTTTTCATTTTCTGCCCTAAAACGCTTATTTAGATCTTGAAGCGCGTTGACTTTTGCATGTAAATATTTGTTCTGAGAATCTAAGGCCTTAAAGTCAAGAATAGGATTTGCCGCACTATGTTTCTTTTGCAAACATGAAATTTTCTCTTTCAATTCTCTAATGTATTGCCCTTCCTTGAGCTGTTCTTTAGCTTTCCTGATTACAAAGACATGACTCAAATTGCAGGAGCATCCGAGATGTTAATAATTTTTTGTTTCCAAAACCGTTCTTAAGATGTTGATACTTCAATGAAAATTAATGTTTTCCACTTAAAGTCTGGAAAAATGTTTTAATCATCTCATCATGGTCCATCTTTTTTGGTCTTTTGTTGTCAGAGTAGGAATCTCAGTTGAAGTTCGGCAATACGTTTTTGTACAACAGTGTAAGCATCATGCATGTCAGAAAATCTAGATACAGTACGCACATAATCTATTGCAATATAAAACACATCTTTGGACAAGCATTCAACAATTAGGTTCTCATTCTCAATGAGAATATTTTTTCTCTTAATTTCATTTCACTTCTTATCAACAACATGTTGGTCCACATTAGCCTCCATTTGATCAAAAACTTCTTTTATTTCTTTAATTCCGTTGATGAGAGCTTTTTGAATTTCCTCAAAATGTTCTTTGATTGTTTTGAAAAATGAGATTACCTCGGTGAGATAACATGTCTTTGTTTGTTCAAAACCCCTTTCCCCTTCAGTGATACCCATAGGTGTGATTTTCTTTTTACAAGTTTTATCAAATTCTAAAAAAAGTTGTACTAGAGAATAAATATTTACTTGTACTTGAATTTTTGTTAGGAGGACTTTGGGGACCAGCTTTGCAGGTGTATTGGGAGGATACACTGTAACACCCCCAAATTTGGGTCGCAGCAGAATAATGTGTCCGGGAGCGTTACATTATAGATCAATAGCACAAGATATGAGAACGACCTCTAAAAGAGTCGTTTAAAATACGATACATTGGATTTATTGAAATTGTTTAATACAAAGCACAACGGCTTAAATTGTTCAACACTTGATATCAAATACTTTAGATCATAACAATATCCCAACATGTAATGACTCCAAATCTCTAATGCATGACTCCCAAAAGACTATCCTAATGTATCCTTAGACCTAGTTTGCTCTCATTGACCTGAGAAAAACATGCTTAAAACGTCAACATAAAGTTGGTGAATTCATAGGTTTATGTAAAATGTAATGTAGGACCGTAAGATTTTTAAGTGTATGATAATGCAACAGATGCAAACATCACAAATGTAATTACGTTTTCCCTAAAGCTCATGACACCGAGCTCGACATGTTCATGGAATTGCAATATAAATTGCCTACATTCCCGTGATGATGTTCTAACCCGCAACATCCGAATCCGACATGGTATACATCTGTTGGTTCACTCTGTGACACCAGTGAGAGCTACTCACCCGGATGGGGATGTCAACCCCAATAGATCTATTTATAACATTCGCGCTCACACAAAGTAATTGATAGTTACTGTGATTAATGGGCTCAGATGGTTAGCGTATTAGGCAAACACGTAATAAAGATAATAATGTACACTTACGTCAATTTGTTAAAAAACAAAGCATGTTTTCACCTAAAAGTTGTAAAATCATTAATATAGTAAAACTTGGAGCTTATGAAATCACCTAACAAATGAAGTGAATGTATAAATCAAGTGAAGTGAATCGGAAAGCGATGTTCTCCGGAATGTAACATAATTAATATGGTCGTAGTTACTGTGCAATTTTGAAATAACCAATGCCTTACACAATTCTATATAGTTACATAACCACCTAAAAGTGTTTGTTTAATTTTAAATTTAAACAATTTGATTTGCATTTGTAAATATTGTTCATGAATTCCGTATTGTGAAATGTTAAAATTGTTCCAACAATTAGTTCGTTTATGAAAAAGTAATTAGTTTTTTCCCCTTTAGTAATTATTAATAACATTATTATATTAGTTTAATTGATTTCACAAAATAGTGCACATGTAAAAAAGTGCATAAGTTTATGTGTGAGACCCTTGTATATCACTTTGTTTCGTTTCAATTCGTTTTGCATATTCTTTTATAATCGTGGTTCGTATTTGTTGATATATTTAAATTTCATATTTGTAAATATAGTGTTTCTGATGAACAGTTAACAGTTTAATCGCAATTTTAATTAAATTATCTAAAAACTACTTTATAAAATTAATGTATTGTAATATGTAAAAATGTCGTAATTTAATTGTTTTACCTCGTTTAATACGTTTCTTTTATATGTATGGTTTCGTATTTGAAAAATCTAATCAACCATTACATTTATTATGTGTATTTTTTCAGTTGTGAACAGTAACAGTATGTATATATTTATAAAAATGATTTTTATAAATATTAATTGTTGAAATTGTTATATAACCATTATCTCATTCGTTTTAATTCGGTTTTTTAGTGAATTTCTTTCGCCCACGTCTTCTGTAATTTTAATAAGCTATAGCAACAAAATAAATCCATTAGCCCACTATTATGAATAGTAGCCTATTTTATAAAACTTCTTTTATAAAAATACTTTTTATCGTAAAGTGGTAAATGACGTATCTTCTTCATTTCAAATTCATTTTTAACATACCTTACAGTTTTGAAATCCTCATAAGTTGTATTTCATCAGAAAAATAAGTTTCCATTTTTATCAGATTCCTAATATTACGATTTTTATTAAAAATACTTTTATAAAACAACCACTTTTTACGTATAATCTTGTAAATAAAATATCTCCTTCGTTATAATTCGGATTTTCGAGTTCTTTACATGCTTACGATCCTCATGAAGAGTACTATTTTTATAAAATATAAAATCTCAGATTTAGGTTTCGAACTAAATCAGCAAACTTTTAATCTTTATATAATTTATTTATATAACTTGATTTATGTACTTTTTAGCTTAAATAAAATACCACATGTCTTCTAATTTATAAATTAACATCCCTTGAGTATAAACTAAGTCCTTTACAAGATTTCCATCATATTCTGTTCATAGTGTCCAAGAAATTAGTCCACATAATTATTTATTCATAAACTTAATGAATTAAATTTCACCATTTATTTATTATACAAATTTTTTAAAATTACCTAATACTTGTGTAAAATGTGTTTATCCAATATAACATGAGTTTTAACATATATGCATATATGGTTCGAACTAGGATCCAACATGAAAAATCATTTTATAAATTTTATAAAGTTTCCTAGGTGATGATTTAACTACATACAATCATATAATACATGAAATGAACAATATTGAAAAGATTAGGGTTTTAGGTAACCTTAGAAGAGTGTTGGATGAATGAAGAACAAGATCAACCCCAACCAATGAACCCTAATTTCGAAATCCTGTGGATGAAAAACCCTCATCTCTAAAGGAATTGGGGGGGGGGGGAAAACCCTGCTAAGGAACACTTGAATAAACCCTTATACAAACTAACCAAGCTTCCAAAATGCCTTATATACGCCTACTAGAGATCTTAGGATACTTAAACAAGTTTGAAAATTGAAAATGTCAAGGGTGAGTATGGACTGTACACACGTGAGCAATGGAGAACGAATAAATGTGAAGAGTTGGCTAGATTTCTTGATAATGGAGTGTGTGTGTGTGTTCCTTACTTTATGAGTACTATTTATAGCTAAACATGCAAGGTAATACCACTCTTTGAAAGAATCAATTGGTTTTGGGTTGCTTATGGTGTATTCGGCTGGAATGGGTTCAAAAAGGGGGGACAAACCTTTAGTTTATTAGTTTAGGACATGTCTAAGACTTGTTTAATATATAGGGTGAAGAGTTTGTTGCTTCCTTTTCCAACATGAGAAGATTACTAGTCATATCATGAGCTTTATGGGAAAAACACCAAACACATATTTTTTTTCTTCTCTTGGTTGTGTAATCGTAGGTATGGAGGGACAAGGAGGGAACAAGAATTGTTTAATAATGAGCTAGGACTAGGGACAAGTTATGGCTTATAAGAGATAATATGACCACACTTTCATTCTTGGTTATGGTTCCCTTATGTTCCTTGTGTTTAGCCATGGGTTGGGAAGCAAAGAGGAGACAAAGATTGAGTTTGATCCTTATGGTTACTAGAATAATGTTATGTGAATTAGTGGATAGTTGGTGGCTCTTTTGATTTAATTTCAAGCATGAATGCATGTATATGATGAAATTTAGTTATAGCATGGAAAGGAGTAAGTATTTATGAGATTTTTGGGTATTATAGGTATTAGTGGGTAATTGTTGAAGTGTAGGTGGGTTGTTTATGGTTTGCCATGCATGCAAAAGTGTAGTTTTATTGCGTTACGTAAACGTTTTACGTAACCAATAAAAATAAAAAGCGTAAAGTTATAAATTATCATCCTAATAACTTTATAACACTTACTTGACGTAAACATTTAATTGTTTGATGCCTGTTTACGTTAAATGATCATTTTTAGTTTACGCGATTTAGCTTAACGGTAGAAATTAAAAGCGAACGCGTAAAAGCCTAAAAATAAATAATAGAATAAATGAAGTCGTAAATGACCTGAAAATGCGAGATGTTACAGTCTCCACCCGTTAGAAGAGCTTTGTCCTCAAAGCTTAAGACGTTGTAGTGGATGAAGACGCTTGATTCGTGAAGAGATGTGGGTATTTCTTTTTGAACGAATCTTCACGTTCCCATGTGAACTCAGGACCTCTCCTCGAGTTCCAGCGAACCTTAACGAGTGGTATACGGCTTCGCTTTAATCGTTTGATCTCCCGTTCCATAATTTCGACGGGCTCTTCCACAAATTGGAGTTTATCATCAATATGTAGTCCTTCCAACGGAACGGCTAATGGTTCGTCGGAGTAACATTTCTTCAAGTTGGATACATGGAATGTGTTGTGAACCCTACTCAACTCTTGAGGGAGTTCAAGCTTGTAAGCAACGGATCCAACCCTTTCCAGCACCTTGAAAGGTCCAACATATCTAGGATTTAACTTCCCGCGTTTGCCAAAACGCACAACTCCTTTCCAAGGTGAAACCTTGAGCATAACTCTATCCCCAACTTGGAACTCCATCGGCTTACGCTTTAAGTCAGCGTAACTCTTTTGTCGGTCACGAGCGGCTTGAATCCTTTGCTTGATCTGGATGATCTTCTCAGTCGTTTCTTGAATTAAGTCTGGACCGGTGAGTTGAGCTTCTCCGACCTCGGCCTAACAAACAGGTGAATGACTCTTTCGACCGTAAAGTGCCTCGAATGGTGTTGCCTTGATGCTAGCGTGATAACTGTTGTTATATGAAAATTCGACTAATGGCAAATGATTAATCCAACTATTTCCAAAGTCGATCACGCAAGCACGTAGCATATCCTCGAGGGTTTGGATGGTTCTCTCGCTTTGTCCATCAGTTTCTGGATGGTACGCAGTACTCATATCCAAACTAGTACCCAAGGCCTTTTGAAGTGATCTCCAAAAATGTGATGCAAACCTAGGGTCACGATCACAGATGATTGAGACAGGTATTCTATGCCTCGCGACTACCTCCTTTATGTACAACCTTGCTAGTTTCTCTGTGGAGTCAGTTTCTCTCATTGGCGTAAATATTGCAGACTTAGTGAGTCGGTCAACAATCACCCAAATGGTGTCATGACCTTGCGGTGACTTAGGAAGCTTTGTGACAAAATCCATAGTGATATTGTCCCACTTCCATTGAGGTATTTTGGGTTGTACCAACAATCCCGATGGTCTTTGATGTTCAGCTTTGACCCTAGCACACGTCAAACATTTGCTAACATAGGTGGCGATGTCGGCCTTCATATTGGGCCACCAATATAGTTGCTTCATGTCTTGGTACATCTTGTCGGAACCCGGATGGATGGAGTATTTTGATTTATGGGACTCGTGCATGATCACAATCCTTAAATCACCATAACATGGCAACCAACTCCTGCTGTTTAAGCATAGGGTTCCATCGGCGCGAGGCTCCAATTTCTCCTTCGTTAAATCCTTCCTGATCATACCTCCTACATCTTCGTTCTTAAGATTTTTTAGTTTATGTGCTTTAGTCTGGGCATTCAAGATTTGTTTGGGAAGATCCAAACTAATAGTCATAACTAAAGCTCGAACTCTTAATGGTTTAATTCGCTCTATCCTGCTCAAAGCATCAGCAACAACATTTGCCTTCCCCGGGTGATAACGAATCTCACAATCATAGTCACTGAGCAACTCTAACCAATGACGTTGCCTCATATTCAACTCCTTTTGGTCTAGTATGTGTTGTAGACTCTTATAATCTATGAACATCATACACTTGGTTCCATACAAGTAGTGCCTCCAAATCTTCATAGCAAACACCACTGCACCAAGTTCCAAATCATGAGTAGTATAATTCTTCTCATGAATCTTCAATTGTCATGATGCGTACGCAATCACCTTCTCATTTTGCATCAACACCGCACCCAATCCTTTATGTGACACATCACAATAAACAATGAAGTTCTCAGCTCCTTGAGGGAGAGCTAAGATGGATGCGCTACATAACTTATTCTTCAATGTCTGAAAAGCTGCTTCCTGCTTGTCACCTCATTCAAAGGCGACTTTCTTCTGAGTAATTTTGGTCATCGGCTTAGTGATTTTTGAAAATCCTTCAATGAATCTTCGATAGTATCCAGCAAGACCTAAAAAATGACAAATCTCTGTTGGTGTTTTAGGAGACGCCCAATCTTTAATAGATTCAATCTTGGCAGGATCTACATGAATGCCTTGACAGTCAATCACGTGATCGAGAAATTATACCTTAGGTATCCAAAATTCACATTTTGAAAACTTAGCATATAACTCCTCCTTCTTAAGCAGTTTTAGAATTGCCTTAAGATGTTCTTCATGTTCCTTCTTGTCCTTTGAATAAATAAGTATATCATCGATAAAGACAATTACAAACTTATCCAAGTATGGTTTGCACACTCGGTTCATGAGGTCCATGAATACCGCAGGTGCATTTGTCAAGCCAAATGGCATCACTTGGAACTCGTAATGACCATACCGAGTCCTAAATGCCGTCTTTGGAATATCCTCTTCTCGTACTCTAAGTTGATGATAACCCGACCGTAAGTCTATCTTCGAATAAACACTAGATCTTTATAGTTGATAAAACAAATCATCAATCCTTGGGAGAGGATAACGATTCTTCACCGTCAGTTTATTTAATTCCCAGTAGTCGATGCACATCCAGAATGATTCGTCCTTCTTTTTGACAAACAAGACTGGAGCTCCCCAAGGTGAGGAACTGGGTCTTATAAAGCCCTTGTCAGATAACTCTTGCAGTTGCTTTGACAATTCTTTCATTTCGGAAGGAGCTAATCGATAAGGTGCTCGTGCTACAGGTGCAGCACCAGGTACCAAATCGATCTGGAATTCCACTTGTCGAGTCGGTGGAAGACCCAGAAAATCTTCAGGAAATACCTCAAGAAAATCTCGAACGATTGGTACATCCTCAAGTCGTATCTCCCCTGACTTGTCTTCAATCTCCTTTGTAGTAACATGTGCCAAAAAGACATGATGTCCTTTCAACAAATATTTATGAGTTTTGGTGCATGAAATGATGTTCAAACGAGTCCCGTTTCCCTGATTACTTCCGTCACCATGAACGATTAAGGTTTCATTTCCCCAGGGAATACGAACGATCTTCTTGGCACAATCAATGACAACATGGTACTTTGCCAACCACTCCATACCAACTATGACGTCAAAACTACCAAGTTCTATAGGCATTAAGTTAATGTTGAAGGGATGATCTAAGAAGTTTAATGTACAACCCCAAATGATAGTGTTTATCCCGATTATTTTCCCGTCGGCTAGTTCAACATCATAATAATGGTCCAATGTAGTTGGTGTGATATTAATTAGGGAACTAAATATAGTAGATACAAAACTCCTATCGGCACCAGTATCAAATCAGATAGAAGCATAGCGGTTGTTTAGAAGGAACGTACCCGTAACGATGTTAGAGTCCAGGTTTGTTCCTGCATTGCCCACCACGTACACTTTCGCTGAGGCATTGCCATTCCCACCTTGGTTACCACGGTTTTTATTCTTCAACCTCGGGTAGTCTCTCTTGAAATGCCCCTGAACACCACACTCATCGCAAGTTCCAGCATTTTGAGTTGTTCTAGAGTTCCCCCAATTGTTATTATTACCATTGGGACAAGAACTCCTACAGTCACGAGCCAGATGGCCGACCTTCTTGCATTTATTACACCTGGGATCACATGGCCCTTTGTGGGGATAGTTGCATTTTGTACACAAGGGCAATGATCCCGTGTACTCCCTCTTTTCACCAGGCCCAACAGTGTAAGCCCTCCCAGTGTTCTGCCTCTTGTTTTGTTGTTGGTGCCCCTGATTGTTCCCAGCATTATACTCTAATTTCCTCTTCTGCTCAGCTTGCCTTTTAGTAATAGTGATGAGTTTTTGGTCCATCTGATCATTGGAAAACTCAATTGTCTCCTCCATTGTCTGGGGCCGATATGACATCACATTTCCCCGGATCATATTAGGGATTCCACCAATATACTTCTTAACTTCATCCAATTCCTCAGGAAACATACGTCCACACATCAGTGCAAGCTCTTGAAAATGCAAAGTATAACTCGTAATGTCAGTACCCTTCACCTTTAGGTTCCAAAGCTCAATCTCTAACTTCTTGATTTCACCCCTTGGGCAATATTTGACTGTCATCATCTTCTTCCGTGTCTTCCAGTCCATGGCATAAGTAACATCTTAAGTAATAGCCTTCATGTGGGAGTTCCACCATGTAAGGGCATTTCCAACGAAAGTACTTGTAGCGAACTTAACTTGGTTCTCCACAACACAGTTGCTTATGTGGAACACTGATTCCATCTTTTCAAACCATTAGGCCAACACAACTACCCCTTTAGTACCCTTAAAGTTTAGTGGATGACAGTTCAGGAAATCTTTGTACGTATACTCACGAAGAGTGCGTGTAGTTCCTCTATTTCCAATGCCAGAATTATGGCTTCCGTCGCCATGACCATTAGTGATGTTTCGAAGAGTTTCATGATTAGCAAGTACCGCAGACACTCTTGCTTCAATTAGCTGTTCAACAACAGTAGTTGTCATAGGGGCAGCAGCTGCAGCAGCAGCCCTTGCAGTAGCAGAGGATCTCCTTGGTGGCATATTGTTCTAAATCACAACAATATAAAACACGTGAGTTTTCATAAACCTCACAACATGACATGGGTACAACATATATATAACAAGATCACATCACACAGTGATTATATAACATAACTGGGATTACAACACATAACAGAATTGAGATCGACATAACATAATACAACACGTTATATATATAACAAGATCACATCACACAGTGATTATATAACATGACTGGGATCACAACACATAATAGAATTGAGATCGACATGACATAATATAACACATCATATATAACTGGAAAACATACATGATTGTCTGATACAAGAAATGGAAATACAAGTCCTACTGCCGTGCTAGCTGGGAATAAAACCCATAATACTTAGCCGGCTACAAATGATAGCTATGAACATGAAAGTGAACCTAGGCACTACTACCAGCGCCCTCGGGAGCATCTGTACGAGCCTAATCTCTAGCCTGAAGTGCTCGAATATCGCTTAGAGTCATCGCCAAATGTCCCTGCAGTGATGAAACCTGTGCAGTCAGGGCCGCTATCAATGAATCATGTGCATCGATACGGTGATCCTGCATCCAAGCGTGGGTCTTGTATCCCGGAAGCTCATAATGAATAGCCGAACTAAGTCCCATAGAGTGTGCCTAAGCCTCTCAAGAGACTAGAGCCTCCTGATCTAACAGTCGTGCAGTCTCATAGTGATACTGCCTATCACCGATCAATGTCTCAACACTCTAAAATATCCTAGTCTGCCTATCCTGGGCATCCTCAATCACAGCATAAATGTCTTGAGTGTCCTGCTCCTGCACCGCAGCCAGCTCGGTCACCTTAGTGTTGACCCCTTCAAGGGTCACCTATGTTATCTCCTCGACAACCTCTCTTGGGTCTACCGAAGTATCTCTAATCCCATAGCCGACCTCCTCAGCTATTTGACGTCTGGTTTTGGCATCCAGAGTGCCGATAAACCCATAGTCTATCCCATGATCTCCAGCAGGTCTAGGAGCAGCAGCCGAACTCTCCCTCACCTTATACCTTGATGTGAGAGTAGTTAGACATAACTTATTACAAGGTGGTAACTCTGCCTCGGGAGTGTACTCCCTATGGTCGACTGGTGGTGGTATGAACAGTGAGGCTGGTAGTGGTGGCAGTAGTGATGATGGTAATGGTAATGATGTGAGTACATGTGGTGGTAAATGTAGTGATGATGGTAATGGTAATGATGTGGGTACATGTGGTGGTAAATGTAGTGATGATGGTGGAGGTGGTAGTGGTGATGGATGTAGTAGATGATGAGTGGATGGTGACGAGGCTCTCAATCTACCCATGGCAGCTCTGAAGCCTGGGGGTGCACGCACATGGTTAGGGCTACCATATGGGTATTGGTACTATAGAGAAGTGGGATGAAAGGAAGTGCATGTTCAGGGTGCAGGTGGTGGTAAATGTAGTGATGATGGTAGAGGTGGTAATTCTGCAGAGGGTGGTGATAGTGAGATGAGTGGTGATGGTGGTGGTGGTGGTAAGGCAAGAAGTCTCTCGACCTCCTCCTCTGATAGAAAAGGCATAGGTGCCTCGGGTCGGATAGATATCCTAACAGTGGTACGACATGCTGGTGGTGATGGTGGTGTAGCCGCAGACTCATCGGTCTCAAACGGCTTTGTCTCCTCAGAAAAGGGGACATGATCAACAACAGGTGCAACAACAGAGTCGGCCGGAGCCAGATGCTCCTCCTCCTCCTCAGCATCCTCCTCCTCAGAAGCCTCCTCTTCCTCAGAAGTCTCCTCCTCCTCCTTGTCATCATCACAGGAGTCATCATCATCGTCGTCACCTCCATCAGCTGGATAGTCTATTGGACTATCCTCAAAGTCCTCCTCGGGATCCTCCTCGGGATCTGAGTCAG